>JAQQAC010008719.1:28112188-28150578 GCA_029783875.1 Phataginus tricuspis | reverse complement strand
GAATTTTTCTGCTAGTCCGTTCAAGACGCCATATTCCCGGAAGTCTCCTGTGATGAACATTCTTATGCATGTTCCTTGTGGACATATATACTCATTTCTCCTAGGTACATCCTAGAACCAGAATTGCTATCATGGGACTGGCTGTGTTTAGCTTTAGAGTTAGTTTAGAAACTGCCAAATTGATTCACAAAGTGGTCATACCATTTTGCACTCCCATCAGCAATATATAAGAATCCCAGGTCCTCCACAACCTTGCCATCATTTGGCATTGCCAGTCCTTTTAATTTTACTCATTCTGGTTGGTGTCTAATGGTATTTCGTTGTGGTTTTAAATTTGTATTCCCTAGTGAGTAATAATGCTGAGCACCTTTGATGTGCTCATTAGATGCTTGCATATCTTATTTTGTGAAATGCTTGTCCAAGTCTTCTGTCCACTTTCTGTTGAATTGTTCATTTCATTTTTTAGTACATTTAAAAAGAATTTATTTTGGTATCATTCATCTACAATTACATGTGCAATATTATGGTTATTAAACTACCCCCTTCATCAGGTCCCCCCACCAACCCCATTACAGTCACTGTCCATCAGCGTAGTGAGATGAGAATCCCTACTTGTCTTCTCTGAGTTGTACAGTCTTCCGCGTACCCCCCACCTTATGTCTGCTACTCGTAATGCTCCTTTTTCCCTCTTATCCCTCCCTTCCCGCCCTTCTTCCCCAGTCCCTTTCCCTTTGGTAACTATTAGTCCGTCTTTGGGTTCTGTGAGTCTGCTGCTGTTTTGTTCCTTCAGTTTTTTTTCTTTGTTCTTATACTCCACATATGAGTGAGATCATTTGATACTTGTCTTTTTCGGCTTGGCTTATTTCACTGAGCATAATACCCTCTAGCTCCATCCATGTTGTTGCAAATGGTAGGATTTGTTTTCTTCTTATGGCTGAGTAATATTCCATTGTGTATATGTACCACATCTTCTTAATCCATTCATCTACTGATGGACACTTAGGTTGCTTCCATTGCAGCACTATTGTCAATAGTGCTGCAATAAATATAGGGGTGCATCTGTCTTCTTCAAACTGGGCTGCTGCATTCTTAGGGTAAATTCCTAGGAGTGGGATTCCTGGGTCAAATGGCATTTCTATTTTGAGTTTTTTGAGGAACCTCCATACTGCTTTCCACAATGGTTGAACTAATTTGCAGTCCCACCAGCAGTGTAGGAGGGTTCCCTTTTCTCCACATCCTCGCCAACATTTGTTGTTGTTTGTGTTTTGGATGTTGGCCATCCTCACTGGTGTGAGGTGATATCTCATTGTGGTTTTAATCTGCATTTCTCTGATGATTAGCGATGTGGAGCATCTTTTCATGTGCCTGTTGGCCATCTGAATTTCTTCTTTGGAGAAGTGTCTATTCATGTCCTCTGCCCATTTCTTAATTGGATTATTTGCTTTTTGTGTCTTAAGGTGCGTGAGTTCTTTATATATCTTGGATGTCAACCCCTTATCGGATACGTTATTTATGAATATATTCCCCCATACTGTAGGATGTCTTTTTGTTCTACTGATGGTGTCCTTTGCTGTACAGAAGCTTTTCAGCTTGATATAGTCCCACTTGTTCATTTTTGCTTTTGTTTCCCTTGCCTGGGGAGATATGTTCATGAAGAAGTCGTTCATGTTTATGTCCAAGAGATTTTTGCCTATGTTTTTTTCTAAGAGTTTTATGGTTTCATGACTTACATTCAGCTCTTTGATCCATTTTGAATTTACTTTTGTGTATGGGGTTATACAGTAGTCCAGTTTCATTCTCTTACATGTAGCTGTCCAGCTTTGCCAACACCAGCTGGTGAAGAGGCTGTCATCTCCCCATTGTGTATCCAAGGCTCCTTTACAAATATTAATTGACTGTATATGTTTGGGTTAATGTTTGGATTTCTTATTCTGTTTCACTGGTCTGTGGGTCTGTTTTTGTGCCAATACCAAATTGTCTTGATTACTGTGGCTTTGTAGTAAAGCTTGAACTCAGGGAACGTAATTGCCCCTGTTTTATTCCTTCTTCTCAGGATGGCTTTGGCTATTCGGGGTCTTTTGTGGTTCCATATGAATATTAGAATTATTTGTTCCAGTTCATTGAAAAAAGCTGTTTATTTTGATAGGGATTGCATTGAATCTGTAGATTGCTTTAGGTAGTATAGCCACTTTGACAATATTTATTCTACCTAGCCAAGAGCATGGGATGAATTTCCATTTGTTAGTGTCCTCTTTAATTTCTCTTAGGAGTCTCTTGTAGTTTTCAGAGTATAGGTCTTTCACTTCCTTCGTTAGATTTATTCCTAGGTATTTTATTCTTTTTGATGCAATTGTGAATGGAATTGTTTTTCTGATTTCTCTTTCTGTTAATTCATTGTTAGTGTATAGGAAAGCAACAGATTTCTGTGTGTTAATTTTGTATCCTGCAACTTTGCTGAATTCAGATATTAGTTCTAGTAGTTTTGGAGTGGAGTCTTTAGGGTTTTTTATGTACAATATCATGTCATCTGCAAATAGTGACAATTTGACTTCTTCTTTACCAATCTGGGTGCCTTGTATTTCTTTGTTTTGTCTGATTGCTGTGGTTAGGACCTCCAGTACTATGTTGAATAACAGTGGAGAGAGTGGGTGTCCCTGTCTTGTTCCCGATCTTAGATGAAAAGCTTTCAGTTTCTCACTGTTAAGTATGATGTTAGCTGTGGGTTTGTCATATATGGCCTTTATGATATTGAGTTACTTGCCTTCTATATCCATTTTGTTGAGAGGTTTAATCATGAATGGATGTTGAATTTTGTCAAATGTTTTTCAGCATCTATGGAGATGATCATGTGGTTTTTGTTTTTCTTTTTGTTGATGTGGTGGATAATGTTGATGGATTTTTGAATGTTGTACCATCCTTGCATCCCTGGGATGAATCCCACTTGATCATGGTGTATGATCCTCTTGATGTATTTTTGAATTCGGTTTGCTAATATTTTGTTGAGTATTTTTGCATCTACGTTCATCAGGGATATTGGTCGGTTATTTTCTTTTTTAGTGAGGTCTTTGCCCGATTTTGGTATAGAGTGATGCTGGCTTCATAGAATGAGTTTGGATGTATTCCCTCCTTTTCTATTTTTTAGAAAACTTTAAGGAGAATGGGTGTTATTTCTTCTCTATATGTCTGGTACAATTCAGAGGTGAATCCATCTGGTCCAGGGGTTTTGTTCTTGGGTAGTTTTTTGATTACTGCTTCAATTTCATTGCTGGTGATCGGTCTGTTTAGTTTTTCTGTTTCTTGCTTGGTCAGTCTTGGAAGGTTGTATTTTTCCAAGAAGTTGCCATTTCTTCTATGTTTTCCAGCTTGTTAGCATATAGATTCTCATAATATTCTCTTATAAATCTTTGTATTTCTGTGGGGTCCATCGTTATTTTTCCTTTCTCATTTGTGATTCTGTTTATGTGTGTAGATTCTCTTTTTCTCTTAATGAGTCTGGCTAGGGGTTTATCTATTTTGTTTATTTTTTCAAAGAACCAGCTCTTGGTTTCATTGATTTTTTTTCTGTTGTTTTATTCTTCTCAGTTTTATTTATTTATTCTCTGATCTTTATTATGTCCCTCCTTCTAGTGACTTTGGGCCTCATTTGTTCTTTTTCCAATTTCATTAATTCTGTCTTTAGACTATTCATTTGGGAATGTTCTTCCTTCTTTAAATAGGCCTGGATTGCAATATACTTTCCTCTTAGAACTGCCTTTGTTGCATCCCACAGGTGTGGCTTTGTGTTGTTGTTGTCATTAGTCTCCATATATTCTTTGATTTCTGTTTTGATTTGGTCGTTAACCCATTGATTAGTTAGGAGAATGTTGTTAGGTCTCCATGTATTTGTGAGCCTTTTTATTTTCTTTCTAAAATTCATTTCTAGTTTTATACCTTTGTGATCTGAGAAGTTGGTTGGTAGAATTTCAATATTTTTGACTTTACTGAGGTTCTTTTTGTGGCCTAGTATGTGGTCTATTCTGGAAAATGTTCCATGTGCACTTGAGAAGAATGTGTATCCTGTTGCTTTTGGGTGTAGAGTTCTGTAGATGTCTGTTAGGTCCATCTGTTCTAGTGTGTTTTTCAGTGCCTCTGTGTCTTTACTTATTTTCTGTCTGGTTGATCTGTCCTTTGGAGTGAGTGGTGTGTTGAAGTCTCCTAAAATTAATGCATTGCTGTCTATTTCGTCCTTTAATTCTGTTAGTATTTGTTTCACATATGTTGGCGCTCCTGTGTTAGGTGCATATATATTTATAATGGTTATATCCTCTTGTTGGACTGACCCCTTTATCATTATTTAATGTCCTTCTTTATCTCTTGCTACTTTCTTCGTTTTGAAGTCTGTTTTGTCTGATACAAGTACTGCAACACCTGCTTTTTTCTCCTTGTTGTTTGCATGAAATATCTTTTTCCATCCCTTCACTTTTAGTCTGTGTATATCTTTGGGTTTGAGGTGAGTCTCTTGTAAGCAGCACATAGATGGGTCTTGCTTTTTTATCCACTCTGTTACTGTGTGTCTTTTGATTGGTGCATTCAGTCCATTTACATTTAGGGTGATTATTGATAGATATGTACTTATTGCCATTGCTGGCTTTAGATTCGTGGTTACCAAAGGTTCAAGGGTTGCTTCTTTACTATCTGACGATCTAACTTAACTTTCTTGTAAAGTTACTGTAAACACAGTCTGATGTTTACTTCTCTCCCTTCTTATTCTTCCTCCTCCATTCTTTATATACTAAGTGTTTTATTCTTTGCCTTTAGTTTGTATTTGGATGGTCTGCTTTCTTTGCTATGATTTTATTTTCTCTGGTGACATCTTTTTAGCCTTAGGAGTGCTTCCCTCTAGAGCAGTCCATTTAAGATATCTTATAGAGGTGGTTTTGTCAGAGGCAAACTCTCTCAGCTTTCACTTGTCTGGAAATTGTTTAATCCCTCTGTCATATTTAAATGATAATGGTGCTAGATACAATATTCTTGGTTCGAGGCCCTTCTGTTTCATTACCTTAAATATATCATGCCATTCCCTTCTGGCCTGTAGGGTTTTTGTTGAGAAGTCTGATGATAGTCTGATGGGTTTTCCTTTGTAGGTGATCTTTTTTCTCTCTCTAGCTGCCTTTAATACTCTGTCCTTGTCTTTGATCTTTGCCATCTTGATTATTATGTGTCTTGGTGTTGTCTTCCTTGGGTCCCTAGTGTTGGGAGATCTGTTGGTTTCCGTGGAATGCGAGACTATTTCCTTCCCCAGCGTGGGAAAGTTTTCAGCAATTATTTCTTCAAAGACACTTTCTATCCCTTTTTCTCTCTCTTCTTCCTCTGGTACTCCTATAATGCGAATATGTTCCTTTTGGATTGGTCACACAGTTCTCTTAATATTCTTTCATTCCTAGAGATCCTTTTATCTCTCTCTGCCTCAGCTTCTCTGTATTCCTGTTCTCTGATTTCTATTCCATTAACAGTCTCTTGCATCTTGGTCAGTCTGCTGCTAGGCCCGTCAATTGCTTGTCTCATTTCTGCATAGTCTTTCCTGACTTCCCTCACTTCCTCCCTCAGCTCTTGTATATTTCTCTGTAGATCCATCAGTATGGTTATAACTTTTATTCTGAATTCTTTTTCAGGAATATTGTGCATTTCCATCCCTTCATACTCCCTCTCTGGTGTCTGGGTCTTGATAAGCTTTGTTGGTACCATATTCCTCTGTCTTTTCATGGCGATAGAAGTGGTCGCTGGTATGTGCCATGTATGTCAGCGGAGCTCTTTAAGACTTAAAAAAAAAAAAGAAAGAAAGAAGAGAAAGAAAAGAAAATAAAAGGGGGAAAAAAACATCAAAACAAACAAACAAACAAACAAAAAGACATCCACTGTGAGTAGATTCTGTGAGGATGCTGTAGGTGGTGCTGTTGCTCCACTATTCTGCAGCCATGGCCGCGCCACTCCGCAGGGCCATTTGTAACTCTGGCTGGGGCGGGAACGAATGGGAGGCTGTTGATCTCTGTGGAAAGTCTCAGTAGGGCTACTTTTTCCCAGTCGCCAGCCAAGGGGTCCAAAATTCCTCAGGACTCCCAGCCTGCTGGGCGGAGTGTGCTGGATTGATCCTTTCCTCCATTGGGCCCCTTTCTCTTAAGACTGCTAAAAAAAGCACGTGCTTTTCTTTTGTCCTGGGGAGCCAGCTGCGAGGACCAAGTGCGTTCCCAGGCTCAGATCCTGCGCCCTCTGCCTCTCCAATCTCCAATACACCACACGATTTGTATCAGCACTCCCGGCGCAGATCACCAGCGCTGGTTATTTCGCGGGCCTGTACTTCCACTCCCTCCTGGCTCTGAATTCTCTCCTCCCGCAGGTGCGCTGGGGTGGAGGAGCGCTCGGGTCCCGCTGGGTCACGGGTCCGTATCTTACCCGCCTCGTGGGGTGCCGAGTCCTCTCAGGTGTAGATGCAGGCTGAGTGCTGTCCTGTATCTTCTGGTCTCTCTTTTAGGAATAGTTGTATTTGTTGTATTTTCATAAATATATATGGTTTTGGGAGGAGATTTCCGCCGCCCTGCTCACGCCGCCATCTTCCCGGAACTCCCATCGAGTTGTTCATTTTTTTATTACTGATTTGTAGGAGTTATTTATTTACATATTCTGAAGTCTTTTGTCAGAGCTATGTATTGTGAATATCTTCTTCCAGTGTATGATTTCTCCTCCTGTTCTCTTAATAGTACCTTTTTAAAATTTTGCTATTGTTAATGTACAATTACATGAGCAATGTTATAGTTACTAGACTCCCCCTATTATCAAGTCCCCACCACATACCCCATTACACTCACTGTCCATCAGCATAGTAAGATGCTATAGAATCACTACTTGTCTTCTCTGTGTTATACTGTCTTCCCCATATCCGCCCCCACCCCCACTAGATTATGTGTGCTAATCGTAATACCCCTTTTTCCCCCTGATCCCTCCCTTCCCACCCGTCTTTTCCAGTTACTTTCCCCTTTGTAACTGTTAGTCCATTCTTGGGTTCTGTGAGTCTGCTGCTGTTTTGTTCCTTCAGTTTTTTATTCTGTTCTTATGCGCCACAGATGAGTGAAATCATTTGATACTTGTCTTTCTCCACCTGGCTTATTTCACTGAGCATAATACCCTCTAGCACCATCCCTGTTGTTGCAAATGGTAGGATTTGTTTTTTTCTTATGGCTCAATAATATTCCATTGTGTATATGTACCACAACTTCTCTATCCATTCATTTACTGATGGACACTTAGATTGCTTCCATTCCTTGGCTATTGTAAATAGTGCTGCGATAAACATAGGGGTGCATCTGTCTTTTTAAAACTGGGCTGCTTCATTCTCAGGGTAAATTCCTAGGAGTGAAATTTCTGGGTCAAATGGTATTTCTATTTTGAGTTTTTTGAGGAACCTCCATACTGATTTCCACAATGTTTGAACTAATTTACATTCCCACCAGCAGTGTAGGAAGGTTCCCCTTTCTCCACATCCTCGTCAACATTTGTTGTTGTTTGTCTTTTGGATGGCGGCCATCCTAATTGGTGTGAGGTGATATCTCATTGTGGTTTTAATTTGCATTTCTCTGATGATTAGCGATATGGAGCACCTTTTCATGTGTCTATTGGCCATCTGAATTTCTTCTTTGGAGAATTGTCTGTTCAGCTCCTCTGCCCATTTTTTAATTGCCTTATTTGCTTTTTGTTTGTTGAGGTGCATAAGCTCTTTATATAATTTGGATGTCATCCCCTTATAGGATTGTCATTTATGAATATATTCTCCCATACTGTAGGATGCCTTTTTGTTCTATTGGTGTCCTTTGCTGTACGGAAGCTTTCTACTTTGATATAGTCACACTTATTAATTTTTGCTTCTGTTTCCCTTGCCCAAGGAAATATGTTCATGAAGAAGTTGCTCATATATATGTCCAAGAGATTTTTGCCTATGTTTTTTTCTAAGAGTTTTATGGTTTCATGCCTTACATTTAGGTCTTTAATACATTTCGAGTTTACTTTTGTGTATTGGGTTAGACAATAATCCAGTTTCATTCTCTTACATGTAACTGTCCAGTTTTGCCAACACCAGCTGTTGAAGAGGCTATCCTTTCCCCATTGTATATCCATGGGTCCTTTATCCTATGTTAATTGAGCATATATGCTTGGGTTTATATCAGGGCTCTCTAGTCTGTTCCATTGGTCTATGGGTCTGTTCTTGTGCCAATACCAAATTGTCTTGATTTCTGTGGCTTTGTAGTAGAGCTTGAAGTCAGGGAGCATAATTCCCCCTGCTTTATTCTTCCTTCTCAGGATTGCTTTGGCTATTTGGGGTCTTTTGTGGGTCCATATGTATTTTAGAACTGTTTGCTCTAGTTCATTGAAGAATGCTGTTGGTATTTAGATAGGAATTGCATTGAATCTGTACATTGCTTTAGGCAGGATGGCCATTTTGACAATATTAATTCTTCCTATCCATGAGTATGGGATGTTTTTCCATTTATTGGTATCTTCTTTAATTTCTCTCATGAGTGTCTTGTAGTTTTCAGAGTATAAGTCTTTCACTTCCTGGGTTAGGTTTATTCCTATGTATTTTATTCTTTTTGATGCAGTTGTGAGTGGAATTGTTTTCCTGATTTCTCTTTCTGCTAGTTCACCGTTAGTGTAAAGAAGTGCAACAGATTTCTGTGTATTACTTTTGTATCCCGCAACTTCACCGAATTCAGATATTAGATCTAGTAGGTTTGGAGTGATTCTTTAGGGTCATCTGCAAACAGGGACAGTTTGAATTCTTCCTTACCAATCTGGATGCCTTTTATTTCTTTGTGTTGTCTGATTGCCGTGGCTATGACCTCTAGAACTATGTTGAATAAAAGAGGGGAGAGTGGGCATCCTTGTGTTGTTCCCCATCTTAAATGAAAAGCTTTCAGCTTCTTGCTGTTAAGTACAATATTGGCTGTGGGTTTGTCATATATGGCCTTTATTATGTTGAGGTACTTGCCCTCTATACCCATTTTGTTGAGAGTTTTAATCATGAATGGATGTTGAATTTTGTCAAATACATGGAGATGATCATGTGGTTTTTGTCCTTCTTTTTATTGATGTGGTGGATGATGTTGATGGATTTCCGAATGTTGTACCATCCTTGCATCCCTGGGATGAATCCCACTTGATCATGATGGATGATCTTTTCGATGTATTTTTGAAATCCGTTTGCTGATATTTTGTTGAGTATTTTTGCATCTATGTTCATCAGGGATATTGGTCTGTAATTTTCTTTTTTTGTGGTGTCTTTGCCTGGTTTGGGTATTAGAGTGATGTTGGCCTTGTAGAATGAGTTTGGGAGTATTTCCTCCTCTTCTTCTTTTTGGAAAACTTTAATGAGGATGGATATCAGGTCTTCACTAAATATTTGATAAAATTCAGCAGTGAAACCATCTGGTCCAGGTGTTTTGTTCTTAGGTAGTTTTTTGTTTACCACTTCAATTTCTTTGCTGGTAATTGGTCTATTCAGATTTTCTGTTTCTTTCTGTGTCAGCCTTGGAAAGTTGTATTTTTCTAGAAAGTTGTCCATTTCTTCTAGGTTATCCAGTTTGTTACCATATAATTTTTCATAGTATTCTCTCATAATTCTTTGTATTTCTGTGGTGTCCATAGTGATTTTTCCTTCCTCATTTCTGAATCTGTTTATGTGTGTAATAGTACCTTTTAATGAAAGAATTTTAAAGGAGCCCAATTTATTTTTTATTTTATGGTAGTACTTTCTGAGTCCTGGTTAGGATGTCATGGTGGTATTCTTTAATAAAAGGGAGTTTCAAAGAAAAACTCCCTGTCTTGCATATGGAAAATGTGATATTTGGTATTGCAGCAGCCTCAAGTAATACCCAGAGAATGACAGAGAAGCTAACCCAGAGCCGTGACACCTTTGAGCTCCTTTATTAACCAATTCTGGAATGTCCAATCTCCAGTAGGTTTCTTATGTGACATAATTAAATAAGTCCTTTGCTTTTATGTCATGGTATCAGTCAGGTTTCAGCAAGAGAAACAGAACCACTAGGAGGTATATACTGAGATTTATTGCAAGGAATTTTCTTATGTGCTATGGGGTCCTGCTAGGAAAGTTTGAAATCTTCAGGGCAGGCCATCAGAAAGGGCAGCTAGTACTCTCAGCATGGGGTGATGCTGCTGTTCACAGGGAGAATTTCTTCTTCATCACGGAAGCCTCAGCTCTGCTTGTAAGGCTTTCCACTAATTGAATCAGGCTCAACCATATTATCTAGGATACCTCCCTTACTTAAAGTCAACTGGTTATGAGCTTTAATCACATCTATAATATGCTTTCACTGAAACACCTAAATTTGTGTCTGATTGAATGACTCAGACTATTGCCTAGTCAGATTGGCACAGCAAAAGATCATCATAGTCATTAACAATTTTCTGTTTTCTTCTAGAAGTTTTATTGTTTTACCCTTTTCATTTATTTGGATGATCCATCTTAGAGTAATTTTTGTGCATTATATGGGGCAAGGGTCCAGGCCAAATGGGGTATGGTTATGAGGCACAAATATACCCAGGGGAGATGTGCTCAGGTCCCTGCCCCAGGGGATGAGTCAAAGATTGATCCAAGCCAATCCTGGTAACTCTATGTCCCTTTCATTCATCCAGCCAATATTTATTCAGTTCTTACTATGTGCCAAACATGTTCTCAATTGTGAGAATGCAACAATTACTAAGATTGGAAAGGTCCCTGCTGTTGTGAAATTCCCACCGCAATTGGTTAGAGATTAGGTCTGTGGCCCCATTCTGAGCAATGGGACCTGAAGGGAAGTATGCTGTAGACATCTGGGGAAGGTGGTATTCTTTAATAAAAGGGAGTTTCAAAGAAAAACTCCCTGCCTTGCATATGGAAAATGTGACATTTGGTACTGCAGCAGCCTCGACTAATACCCAGAGAATGACAGAGAAGTCAACCCAGAGCCCTGATACCTTTGAGCTCCTTTATTAATCAATTCTGGAATGTCCAATCTCCAGCAGGTTTCTTATGTGACATAATTAAATATTCTTATTGTTAAAAAGTCAGTGCACTATTGGGCTGCTTACTGCTGTGGGTGACTGGGGCTTAACTCCCCTGGATATTTTCTGAAAACCAATGTAGGAGATACCTTAGAATCCACCTGCTCTGTCCATCATTGGTTGAGGTTCCCCCTGTACTTTTGGGCTTTCCTGCAAAAGGGATGAGGGAACTTGTGTGACTTCAGAAAAACCCCAGAGAGAGAATAGCTAAGAGTTACAGGGGTCCTTAATGTTTGAAACTGGCAGTGAGAACTGGTCAACTTCAGCTAAATCAGAGGTGGGCTGAGGGGATGTGCCAAAACCATCATCTACATCCTCTCCTTGATGTAAGCTTTTCATCCTTGTATCATTAGACCTGTCTGTGGGTCCACAAAAGCAGGAGCCCTAGAATTAACTGTGGTTATCTTCTGTGCCAGATGCTATCTGCTAGCCCCTAATCCACGTTCTCTTCTTGCTAGGCATTCTGCTGGCCCATATTTCCTAGCCTCCCTTGCAGTTAGGTGTGTCCAACTGACTGAGTCCCAACCAACTGAATGTGAGCAGAAGTCATGTGCACCATGACCAGGCCTGGCCCATAAAAATCCTCCCATGCATACTTCTCTATGTTTTTCCCCTCTGCCGGCCCAATGCTGACTCTTGGGTGACCTTCAAAACCACATGCTAAAGATAGCAGAGCCTCTCCCAGCCTGGGTGCTTGAGCGACTTGTGCATATATCTCAATACAGACTCTTTCCTCCCTCCCCTCCCGTTCCTCCAGCCCCACCTTACCTGCCTAGAACAGCCTTGCTCAGAGAAACAGAAATAAACTTCTATGGTGTTTGGGCCATTATACATTTAGGGATTGATTTATTAAAGCAGCTAACCTACCCTAACTAATATACTTACCATAACACCTTACTATTCCCCAGGTAGAGAAATTATTCCTCAAGGGTCTCTGAACTATATATTTTTAAAAAGTGATGAAAATTTAGAAATATAATTATAAAATTAATACATACACATAAAAAGTTAAACAATACAAAGTTTAAAATCAAATAAAAGTCTCCTGTCTCACTTCCCACCCAATTTCCCAGCCCCACTCCCATTAGACAACCACTTTTAACCATTTCTGCTTTTATTTTCTTGATAGTTAACATTATATAATATGCTCTGTTTCTAGTTTTGTTAATGTTAAAAAATACTTAGCAGTATTCACTATGAAAGATAAGTAGTTACCAAAGATTTTTTTTAACCTAGGAAAGTGAAAAAGAGTACTAGTCAGAAGAAATAATGTGGTGGTAGAAGAACCTCATGCCTGCTTTAATTATATGAAAGAGAAGCAGCATAGTGATATGGGACAAATACAAAATTTGAAATAAAATATGTGTGGAGTTTAGCGCCTATGACTTACAAGGCGGGAGGTTGTGAGATGAAACAATGCATATGTAGGCATTTTGCTCTGGGTTCAACACTGGAAGTATTTGTGTGGGGTCCTCACACACCACCCCTGAAAGGGGGGTTCTTCAGCTACCCGATTCCCTCATTCACGAAGAGAGGACACGAGATCTCCAGCAGTGAAGTTTATTGCCTGAAAGACAGAATGGCGTCTCTAAAGGAGGGAGCAGCAGTGGTGGCAGCAAGGGGGGAGCTGCTTATAAAGGAAATTGAGTGGGAAGTTGGTCCCGTGACTTCTATGCATTACAGGGTTCAGGAAGAGGGGGTGCTGATTGGATGGTTTAAAACAAGTATGTCTTGTACACTTTCCATAGGTTGAGCTCAGTTGGCGCCGAGTTGCCAGCTGATGTAATCTAAAAGGTATGTAGGTTAAGGGAAGTAGGTACCTTTAAGTAAGGGCAGATTACCTTTGCCCTTTACGGTCGGGTGGCTGGCCGTTGCTAGGGAAACTATCTAGGATTAGGGTCACTTGAACAATGGGTGGGTTTTCCAGTAACTAGAATGCATTTTTCTTAGAACTAGGTTGGGGTGAGGCCTTGGGGGGATTCAAGGCTGGGGTGCAGCTGCTGTAGGTGATACAAGGGGGGGGGCTTGCTTGCCCGGAGGTAGTTCTGGGTTCTAACAACCCCACTATTAATTGGTAGTGCCAATTAATCTTATTGTCAGATCTTATAATCTGACTGGTCTGAAGGGTAACCTGTATGGAGCGAATTGCCTTGCGCATCTGTTACTAGAAACAGATCTGAGGTTGCTGGATGAGCAATTCCACTCGAGCGAGCACCTCTTGCTCCACCCAACAGAGGGCAGTGAGAGACACAGTGAGTATTTGCTTTTGGAGCAAAGAAAATCTTACTTAAACCACACCAAAGTCAGGTTTGAATTGTCAGCCTTTCCAAGTGTCAGCCAGAGGCCAGAAGTGTATAAAATTGTCCTTCTCAAATAATAGATCAGTCAAAAACAACTTGAAAAAAGCATCTGCCAGATTTCTTGAAACATTATAAAATAATACAAAGTCCATGTTAATTTAGAAATAATCAAACTACCAGTTTAGATGCTTTACTCAACCATGGGGTATCAGCCATGAGATTATGGTTCTGTTGGTACGGTATTCCTATATGAGGAATATAGTTCATTTTCTTGTTGTGTGCACTATGTCCAAGGTGATCTTGTGCTGGTTCATCCTACTAAACAAATGACATCATCTAAAATGTACTACACAGTGTTCTTTGTGAAACTCTTTTCTTTCAGTCTGATTGAAATGTTCCATGATGGAATTTTTTAGATTGAAAAAAATAAAACAAACTCCTAGTTTACTATTCAATAATGGGAATTCTCAGGAATGCTTAAATTAACATGAATAAATCATGAAGGGAGTCTGCCTTATACCAGATGTGCTTCCATGGATTGAAAGATAAATGTCAGGCTTTCAGACTTGGAAAAGTAAGTCACATTTTCTCCTGCTACTTCATCTTAGAATTTGAATACATTTTGATTAATTCCAAGTTCAGGTGGGAGGTTTTTAAGAGAAGGGTGGGGCAAAAAGTTATCAGCAAAGGATGAAATTAAGGATTGTTTCAACTAAGGTCATCTGCCCTTAGGAGGAAGAGGGTATATTATGCAGATGACCTCCCTAGGAAGTTGCAATCTGACTGGTTTAAAATTCCACTCCTGGGAGAGACTGAAACTACAATTAGGTTGGACATTAAGCCACAGTTTGGTGAGTTGGCCTAGGGAAAGTAACCCCATGTTGGGCCTTTTTAAAAAAAAATATGCATTATATACAAATTATATATATATATATTTATAAATATTAACATAAAATTTTATTTCCATTTTATATAAATATTTATATACACTTTATATAAAAATTTTATGTGTGTATGTGTGTGTGTGTATATTTATAATAAGGAATTGGTTCATGTGGTTATGGACACTGAAAAGTCCCAAGATCTGCAGTTGGCAAGGTGAAGATCCAGGAGGGCTGTTAGTATAGTTCAAGTCCAAATCCAAAGGCCTGAGAGCCAAGAGTGGTGAGGAGTAAGTTTCATTCCAAGTGCGGGCCCAGACAGGTCTTAAGAGAAGAACAACGTCCCAGCTTGAAGATAGGCAGAGAACAAATCCTGTCTTGCTAAACCTTTTATTCTATTCAGGCCTTCAACAGATTGGATGAGAGCCCCTGTAGCTCCCGGGGCAAGCACGTTCCCCGCCCAGGGCGAATAAACTGATGTGAAATCAGTCACGGGAAAGGCTAGACCGGAAGAAACCCTTTTATTGCTCACCAGGAGGCCCAGCTCCGTTTGCGGCGGGCTCTCTCCTTTCTCCCTGGTCCCTGCTTGCAAAGGCCAGTTGGTGCGCTCTGTCCCCTGCATTCATGGCTAGTTGTCACTTCCCTACCCGCCCCTCTGGGAGGAACTCTGCCAGCAGGTCCCGGCGACTGACAGGTGCCAGACCAATTAAGCAACAGAGGGGAGGAGCAACGGCCTCTCTTCCAGCCTTTGTCCCGGAGGCTGTAGGAAGCTGCAGCAGTGTTATGTAAATAGATTAAGGTCAGACAGGGGATTCTGGAAAATCTGTGCTTTATCCTACAGCCATCCACCCACATTGGTGATGGTGGTGGGAAGGGCCATTCCTTTACCCATTCTACCAATTCAATTAATCTCATCCAGCCCTGTCACAGACATATCCAGAATAACATTTAACCAAATATCTGGGCGCCCCATAGCCCTATCACTTAACCCTCACAAGTGCCCATATAATTGTGTGTATATCTCAGTGCTAGACATTCCTAGTACTGCCCCACACTTGTGTCACGCCCTGGTAGTGAGAAACCCGTTACCCTTTTAGATTGTCACATGACTGGCTGTGGTAGACAAGTCATTTCATCTCTATGATTCTGTTTACTTAACTGAAAAATAATGGGGGTGAGGTTTAGATGACTTTGCAGGACATTTTAAGCTCTAAAATGGTGTAATTCTATATTTGAATTCTATAATTGAATTCTAAGAAAGATTTTTAAAATGATTCAACTTCTGTTTCAGTCAAAGCTGTGTACTGGCTCCAATAAAAGCATGAAAGTTACAGGTACTTAACTCATCAAATAAAATCAATGCAAAGGTGATAATGCTGTATGAATGAGTCCATAAGTAAAAACATGAGAATCTATTACATGGTCAGTTTTAAAATGAGTACCATGGTAGATACAGATATAATTTGTAATATTATCCTGGCACTGGGTACCTTACCATCTACTGGTGAGAAGATTAGCATGAAGGAGATTCTGGTATGATTTAGAGTGAAGTACAAAGTACAGGTGCCTTTATCAAACAGAAAAGGAAGTCAATGAGTAATGCTTCTTGTGAAGAAAGAAGTACGACTTGGACTGGGTTAAACAAACAGACAGACGAACACATGGGAAAGCTTTGGATGAAGAGAGGCCAAAGAGGAGGACTTCCCAGGCTTGGGAAGAAACCCAGGCAAGGGTAAGCAAGAATCATTTGTACGACAATGAATGGGACAGGGTGATATGTTTGGATAGAGACTGCCAATAGAAGAATGAAAAATAAAATTAGCATTTGAGGATGGTATCATCTGACAGCGATGGAAGGATGGATTGAAGGAGACTCTTAGAAACTAGCTACCCTTTACTGAGTGCCTACTATGTATGCCAGACTCTGTGATAGGATTTTATACATATTGTATCATTGCAACAGTCGACAAAGTATGCTGTTATCTCTCCATTTTACAGGTAAGGAAATTCAAGGTCAAAGAGATTAAGGAACAGTCCAGCACTGTTGCCAGGCAATCCAATTGGGACATCTCCCCATGCTCTAGGTGAGACCTCAACCAGGGACAGGTTTATTAACTCTGACAGAGAAAGAATTCACAAGCATGTCGAGCAGGTACAAGCAGAGTAGTTTAATAAAGCACAAAGTATGCACTCAAGGAGGGAGTACAGGCGTGCTCCAGAGGTGAGCAGCATGGTGAGGTTCAGGTTGGTCTTAAAGCTGTAGCTTAAGCAGGGGGTAGAATATTCATCAGGATGGGGAGCATTTCTTGGGATAGAAAGGGGATTTCTGAGAAATAGGGTAACAACTCTTCTTTTTGTCCTTAGATGGTCTGCCTCAGAACTGTCATGGTGCCAAGGGGTGTAATTTTTAGTATGCTGATGAGTGTATAATGAACTTTGGGGTGACTATAGCTTATTTTTGTTCCCCATCCTGAATCTAGTTGGTTTAAACTGGTTATTATTTTCCTAGAATCTAGCTGGTTTGCTTTTGCCTAACCTGTATTGCCAGCTGGCCACACGAATTTGGCTTCAAGCCTTTCTTGACTCACCCACAGCTTGACTCTTTTCCTGAGCTGCATTGCCTATGTTGAGGCCATCTAGCTGACAGGAGGCTCCATAAAAATTCAAACCCAGTTTTCTGACTCCATAGAGTCCCTTATGCCCCAGCCCACACTGCGCTTCCCAGAACAAGGAGGCTGCTGCCCGTGCCGTTCCCCCAAATCAACCAACACTTGATCACTTGGTGGATCCTACCACTGTGGCAGCTAGTTACTGAGTGTGGGTAAAAGGGCAAGATTTCTAGAATCTGTCGCCCGGCCTTAGTACATTTCCATATCAATAGGTGTTTCCAAGGGGTGGAGAGAAGTAGTCCATCTTCATATCAATAGGTGGTTACAAAGAGGGTGGAGAGCCAGCACACACCTGGACTGGAGAGGTTTGGTGGGGTCTTTTTGGCAACCAGATTGCAAGAGAAACAGTAGACAGACACGGGTGAGCAGGAGTAGATGACTGACTGTAAACAATAAACAGGTTTCTCCCACTTTATCTCTCCCTTTGACTGATTTTGGCTTCAAAGGTTTATTTGCCCCAGGAAACCTATCGTTCCCCCTGGAGTTACACCTGGTGGTAGTTGACAGGACCTCCGAACCCAAAATTGTCTATGGGTGCTATGCTTGGGTGGGCTTCCCCTAGAGATGGTGGAGAGATGCCCGGAAATGACCCTGAGGATGGTAGGGAGACCTCAGTGGCTGCTGTGGTGGAGGGTGATGATGCACCCTTCCTTCTGGCAGTGGTGGATGTTGTGGCTCCACCTGGTAATCCCCATTCATGAGACTTCCACTCGGGGAGCTCTTAGTGGGGAATTGGTCTAGAGTAAAGCACCTCCTAGATGGGTGAGCCCTTCCTCAGAAACGAGGAAGGGTGGAGATGCCCGAAGGTGTAGGATTGTCCCTCTGTGAGATAGAAGACTGCTTAGAGGCCCTGAGTGGCCATGTGGTGGCCAGGATTGTGGGATATTTGTTTCTCGAGATATTGGAAAGGGTTATCAAGGAGAGAGACACCAATAGACATTGCTTGGAGGAACTGGGAAATGACCTATGGGATGCCCTTAAGAAAGAGAGACAGTTATTGAGAAGTCAGGTCTCATTCCTGAAAGATATGTTAGTAGCAAGGGAGGAGGTAGCAGGAGAATCTGTGTTGTTGGAGGCTGTGGGGGAGGGGGAGGAAAGAGCAGTGCCTTCAGCCCTGGAGATGGTGGAGGAGATGTCAGGGGAGGATGAGGGTGTGGGGTTGAGGACTGAATTGTTGCCGAGGCCACCGCCCAAGGCACTGGTCCCTCCCATATTAAAGGGCTACCTGGCTGTAATTAAGAAAATGAAAACACAAAAAACAGGCTCCTCAGGGAGGAGCAGCCCCCTCCCCAGGTTGTGGAGCACTCTATGTTCTGCCCCTATACCCAAGATGAGCTGGTGGATATGAGTATCCAGTTTCAGCTGAAGCCATTGGAACCTCTACCTACATGGCTTCTGCGTCTCTGGAATATGGGGGTGGAAAGTATTGTTATGTTGGGTTCTGAAATGGGTAGACTGGCTTCCCTGATGATTCATCATTCCTTCCAGCAGCAGTTGCAAAGTGCCTGTCACACCTCAGGGAATCAGGTGCTTCTGATTGGCTGACAGAGGCCATCAGGGCAGTTTGGCCTAATCAGGGTGCTTTACCATACTTATCCACTAGCTGGAAAACGTATTCAGAGCTCCAACAGGTGTTATGGGAGCTGGGCATGAAAAAGATCATGTATAATATGGACCCCCAAGGCCCTGATGAGTTGGAATGATAAATCTGTTTGCTCCATACAGCTCCCCCATCTCTCTTTGGGTCCCTAGCAACTATTCTTGCCCCCTACATAGGGCAACCCATAAATGAGGCTGCTCATACTTTAGCAGATCTGGGGGAGGTTGAAACAATAAGAGTACAGAAGAAAGTATAGGCTACAGCTGAAAGGAGAGGTGCAAAGGGCCCCGTAAAGGTCTCAAGGACCCAGATGTGGGTTGATTTGATAAAGGCTGGGGTAGTGAAAGAAAAACTTGATCTTGTTAGATCAATAGGATCTTGTTAGAACTGTGGCATCAATTAATGCTAGAGTTCTGACCAAGGTAATAACCACCTATCCTATCACAGGGTGGGTTTAAGACTAGACTCAAAGGCCATGGAGTGGTGTGGCACAGATGCCTACAGTGGCCAAATGGGGTACATATTTACAGCAGCATAGCACCCCATCTACTAGTCCCTTAAGTGGAGAACTTCAATGCTTATTGGAACCAGTGACCTATACCAGTGGAAAGCAGGAAGAACTTGCTTTTGAGCCATTGGTAGCCAAGAGTCCTTATCAGGAGGAAAAGCCCCTACACCTGAAGATGCTCGGTATACAGATGGCTCCAGTAGTGGGTAGCCCCCGAAGTGGAGGGCTGTGGCTTTCCATCCTAAGACTGAGACAATATGGATGGAGGATGGAGAGGGGAAGAGCAGCCAATGGGCTGAGTTTCAGGCAGTATGGCTCGTGATCATCCGGGAGCCTTCCCCCATAGTTGTCTGCACTGACAGCTGGGCTGTCTATCTGGGCTTGATCCTGTGGCTGCTAACACGGTACCATGCCAACTGGATAGTTGGTCACAGGCCCCATTTGGGGCAAGAATTGTAACACAACCTATAGGCCTCTGGTCAGATTAAGACAGTTACTGTATATTATGTGACTGGCCATTTGCCTTTGGGCATCCCCAGGGAATGATGAAGCAGACACATTGGCCTAGGTGTGTTGGCTAGAAGGAAAGTCTGCCTCTGATGTAGCCCAATGTATACATCAGTGTTTGTTGCACACTTCGCCAAAGACAATGTGGGCTGTAGCCCATCAGTGGGGCTTAACGCTGACCTTTGAAGAAGTCAGCAGAGCCCAGAAGGAGGACCTTGTGTGCTCTAAGAGTGACTTACACTGAGTCCCACAACACAATGGGACAATAGTAAAGGGGCTGATACCCCTTGTCAGGTGGCAGATAGACTATATTAGGCCTCTGCCCATACCAGAAGGATATCGATATGCCATGACTTGTGTGGACACAGCTACTGGGCTGTTGGTTGCTTTTCCTGCATGTCATGCAGAACATCAAACCACCAAAAAGGGCTTAGAGTGTCTCTTTGCAGCCTATGGCCAGCCGTGGGTGACTGAGAGAGATCAAGGCACCCACTTTACTGGGCATGCGTTACGAGAATGGGTGCAGCAATTAGGAATAAAATGGAAGTTCATGTACCATATAACCCTACCGGGGCAAGTGTGATAGAGAGGTACAATGGTTTGTTGAAATCTGGCCTGAAATGAGACACCAGTAGTCTACAGGGCTGGTCAGTTTGCTTATGGACAGTGCTACAGTATTTGAATGAGAAGCCCCAAAAAGGATCCGTGAGCCCTGTGGACATGCTACACCCATTGCTGTCTCTCCTATACAACTGTACGTGCAAACAAAAGAGGAGTTATTGAAGCCAGGATATGGCCAGCAGAGCAACATCCTGCTGAGAGCCCCACCTGTGTTACACCCTGGAGACTCTGTTGTGTAGACATGGCCCTGGACATTTTGACACATGGACTAGTGATGGCTGGCCCTTCTGGCACCTTGGGGAAAAGGCCTGGAAGCTGGCCTGCTGTGTGTTCCTGGAGTAACAGCAGAGTGCCCCCTGAAAATTATGTTAGTTTACCCAAAACGGCTGAAAGGTAAGAGCATCTTACGGGGAAGTTTTGTTCTATCTTTATGGCCAGTGCATGTACCTCATGTGGTGCTATATACTGATGCATCTGCAACTCTCACAGGGAAGGGAGTGAGGTCTGGTATACTATACCAGGACAGGATCCCATTCTTGCCACTGTCCTATCACAGGAACACTCTCTTGCATGCATCCTACCTGATGGACAAAATTTGCATATGCTGGTGTCATTAAAACATGTATGTTATTGTCCTTAAGGTTATTTTCTTCTATAGTCCCTGTGGTCTGGACCCGCCCCCTGGCTGCAGCTGCCACATAATAAGTGTACTATAAACTACCTACCGGTTCAGCTACTGGCCTCCTATGGGATGGATGAGCTATGGACTTAATTTGAATAGGACTCTGAACTGAGCTGAATCCTCAGGCTTGAGGATTATATGATTTTATTGCTATTGTTACTGTATGTTATTAGTCTGATTACAGTGCTCCAGTTTTCTCACACAGGGGACATTGCAGAATATGGGGAGTGAGTAGATTATGAGGTGAGATTTCTGGAGGGGTGGGCTATGGGTAAAATTGCAATATTTCCAGAATCTCTCCCCTGGCCTTAGTGCATCTCCATATTAGGTGTTTCCAGGGGGTGGAGAGCAGTAGTCCATCTCCATATCAACAGGTGGTTACAAAGTGGGTGGAGAGCGAGCGCACACCTGGACTGGAGAGGTTTGGTGGGGTCCTTTTTGCAGCCAGATCACAAGAGACACAAGAGAGCAGGATCAGACAGACAACAGCTTGTAAGCAGTAACAAGTTTCTCCCACTTTATTTCTCCCTTTGACTGTTTTTGGCTTCAAAGGTCTATTTGCCCCTGGCTGGGAACCTATCTTCCCCCCAGAGTCACACTGAGCAATTGATTATCTTGCCAGGCAGTGATCTGACTTAGTTGCTATGAATGTCTAAGTCAGTCAACCCCTTTGTGGTCTGTCTTGAGGACAGATTCTGATTCAGTGTGTAGCAGGCAATGTGGCTGAGGGTGAAGAAGGCAATCAGACTGAGAGCTACTTTCCTTATTGACACCCAGAGGCAAATTGCAGAAGCGGGTTCTGTAATAGCTGCTGTAACCACAAACCAAAGGACAGTCCTTTATTCCCGCCTAATGTGAAAAAACGTGTCAGTCACCAGTCATGTCGGTAACACCTGCACATTCTTGGCCTCTGAGCACAAATTAAAAACCAAATTTGAATTCAGACCTTGAAGTTATTTACATGGACTGCTCAACAATCACACAGAAGATCAGGGAGCAAGCCAGCAGTAGGATTTATAATTTATAATCCCCACATGTCTTTTGATAGTTCCCTGAAGAGGAGGGATGGTCATGTGTGTTTGACAGAGGGGACCCTATTTCTGTGGAAAATTTTCTTTTATATTATAAAAACAAGTCATTGTGTAAACTTAAGCTCCAGATCTGTCTTCTCTTTGTCTAAAAATAGAGTTTGTACACCATGCCTACATCACTGATGAAGTTCAACCCAGATATAAACAGTCTGATTACATCTCTGCTATAAGTCCAACTAGCTTCTCTATTTAAACCTTCCAAGGTGTTAATTGTAGTTGTGAATTAATCATTATTCTGAACCAGAGTTTTATTTTCCTCTTGAAACTTGTCATTACTAAGTTTGTTTGAATTGGTTAGTGTGAGGACACCATCAATGCAAATTATCATTCAGCAATACATTATTAAGCTGAGTACCTGTCTTTACTATGCCCGCTATTTTGTGGAATTTTATAGGTGGAAAGGTCATAATTAACCTAAATAAAAATTATTCTAAAATTATTATCTTAATTACTCTAAAACTCTGTTTTCATTGCTGTATCTTTGTTCATCTTCGTGAGTTCAGGATTTTTATCCTGATCTCCTTTCTAAATTTTTATCCTAAAAGATCTCCTTTTCCTTTCACACTCTGAAACCTAAAATGAAAGCCACAGTGGTTTTGGTCTTTTCAGAAAATGACCTATTTCAGAAAAGAATACTGATAAATATTTTGCACAAGTGCTTTTCAAAAGTAATATCTCTTCTCTGCCCTATGTACATAAACAAAGCGATTATAACAGTCTCACCATGACAAAAATAATTCAGCACAATTGGTTATTAATCTATAAAGATATAATTCCCTGATTTTCCAGAAATTTTCAGTGCTGCAACTAATGGCTTTTGATGAAAGTACCTTGTCAATAATAGCTAGAGAAAAGTAGCTCTTATTTCTTGGGAACCCCTGGGATTCAGTAGGGGTTTCACCAGGAGAAAATCTGGCATTTGACACAGAACCCCTCACAGGGGTGGGTCAGTGCTTGGGATGCTGACCTGGTCACGCCGACTGATCACTGAGGCACAAATTGGCAAGCTTGGTTCTTCAGGTTCTAGTCTGGGCCTAGGTTTGGAAAAGAAGGAACCAAGATACAGAGATTGGAATAAGTTTGATGCTAAGCAGGTGCCCACTTTTTTGGAGGTAAAATCCAAACAAGAGTCAGAAATCCAGGCAAGAAGTCCCCATCTTTCTGGATCATCAATGAGCCCCCAGTCTGGGATTCAAGGACCAGGGCTTATTGTTGGAAGGACTGTCTCCAGGTCAGGCTCCAGGCCCAGGAGGAGATAGCGCACCTGCAGAGCATTCTAGAACCTTTGCTCAGCGCGTTTGCAGACCTCTGTGCCACCTAGTGAACTCACCCCAGCTGCGAATACTCATTTTGTATCCTTCCCATATGCTTCATGAAGGTAGAGACTCAGTCTGCACTGTTCATCGCTGTCACCCTGGAATTATGCACTGTGCCATGGTGGTCACCACCCCAGCAAGGCTACTATCAGCTCTCACCCAGGTCATGGCAGGAGCCTCCAGACTAGCCTCCCTACTTCTATTTTTCATCTGTCCAATATATTACTCACACAGTATCCCGTGGGTCTGTATAAAGGCAAGTCTGATTTTGCTGTCACTGGCTTATAAACCTTCAGTGATTTCCCAGGGCTCTTCAGATAGAGCCCAAACCCAACCACGGTCTCCCTGCCAAGCCAGCTACTCTGGCTTCTTGCCGTTCCTCGTGCCATACTCTGTGTGCCACCTCCTCCACAGGCTCCCCTTCATCTAGCCAATTCCTTCTTATCCTTTAGGTCTCATCAGCCTAACAGTCATTTCTTTGGGAAACCCTGGTGTTCCTGGCATTTGCTCCAATAGCACCCTGTGCTTCCTTTCCATAGCACTTTCTGCAGCTTGTTATTCATTCATTGGCATCATTATTTGGTCAAGGTCTGTTTCTCTAATTTGCCTTATAAATTCCATGAGTGCAAGGCAGGTACCCATTGCTCAGTCCTGGAACATAATAGGAACCATAAACATACATTGAGATAGCTCATGAGTACTTTAGGTATTAAGTCCAGTAATGAGAACTGGAACTAGGAGAGGACTGAGGAGTGGAGAGCCCTGGGGAAGGATGGAATTAGAACAGAGCCACTGAGAGTTCATCTGCACGGCTGTGAGTACCTCCTGCTTCAGCTCTAGAGGGTCCCCATTTAACTCCCCCAGCAGCCCTGACCTCAGGCACCGAAGTAAAAATTACGCCATGCCCAAGATCACACAGTTGGTTAGTGAAAGACCCAAAACTTAAATGGCCCTAAGTTCAGGTCTCCTTTCACACCAAAGAGCTATTTTCCTTTTGTGTAAGAGCCATCAGGTAGCACGTCAATTGTTGCTAAGCAGTTTGCCTGGGACTTCTGTCTTGCTTCTACCTGTCTCACTCTGTAACACCAGCATCTGTGTTACTCATTTGTTCTTCAGTTGAGTCCAGCTTGGGGACCAAATTGTGATGGATGTTACCTAGAGGTTTGTGCAGAATGTCTGTACTCCAGACTTGGCTCTTGGCAATTGTCTTCTGCTGGTTCCCGTGGGCTCTGTCATGGCCAGAGTGCTGATGGAGCTGCTCAGGAAGCTGGGTGGAAGCTTGGTCACCCTGTAAAGATGCCGGTGGCAGACAAAGTGGCAGAGCAGCTGGGATGTGGATATTCCTGTCTCAGGCAAGGCTTTGGACAGCAGCAAAGACGTCGTCTCAGAAAGAAGTGCCAGATATGGGCTGTGCCACTGCAGGTCAGATGCCATCCTGAATGCCAAGTGGAAAACGGCGTTAGCCACCCTCCTACACAGACTGGGCACTCCAGCAGAAGAAAGACACATTGCTTTGATCACTTTATTAAGTATGAAAGTTTTTTTGTGAAAGAAAATCTGTGGTATTAGGGGCAACAATTTCTGTGTATACTGTATACAACTAAAGGTATTTTAAGGGATTATTAAATTATTGCTTGCCCACTCTTTCTGCAGTTTGTTTCTATTGATTAAAGGAATTGTCCCTGCTATCCTTTTTGGTTTGCTTTATTGTTCCACATCCTTGATTTTAAATCATTTTGTAAAAACAGAGTTCACACTTAATGAGAAAACTTTGCTATTTGGAAGCAGTTTCTCTTGAGCCAGTTAGAAACTGTAAAATCCTGTCTCTGCTTCAAATTCATGACATTAAACATACAGTCTTGGAGAGCAGATTAAAGATGGAGGCATGAGACGTGAGACAGAGGCTTCCTCCTAAAACCACATATAATATGAAAATATAACTAATACAACTACTCTTGAAAGAGCAACAGGAAAGAGGACTGCAACAAACTGCATACACCTGGAGACAAGAGCAGACCTCACGGAAAAGGGTAACGTTCAAAAGCTGTGGTCCTGAGGGATCCAAGCCCTTCCCCCAACCCAGCTCACCGGCAGGAGGAAGAGGAACAGAGCAGGGAGGGAGTGGAGATCTGGGACTGCTGAATACCTAAATCTGGAAATCTGTTCTGGGAGCACAAACTTACATTTCATGGTGCTTGCATGATACTCTTGTAATTAGGGGGTTGGAAAGCTAAGACAGGCAAAATTCCTGGAAAGACTAAGATTCCAGCTGCTTGTGGAAAGCAGGGGTCCATATCCAGCTGCTCTGGGACAAAAGAAAGGAGGGCAGTCCTGAGAGACTTCCTAACAAAGAAGCCCTTAGCAAGAAGGCTGCTAAAGGGGCAAGGATTGCACAGAGCTTACTGCTCAGGAGAAAGGACAGGTAGACAAAATTGTCCAGGTGCACTCTGACCAGCATATTGGAGCTTTCACGATCTTCAGCTGCTCAAGCTCCCTGGCTGCCTACACAGCTCCAAGAACCCCTTCTGTGACAGGCAGACTACTGAGCCTTTCTCCTGGCCAGCCCCACCGGGAAACTGGGAAACCCTAACCTGGTGTTAGGCCAGCCAGAGGGAAGATCTGTCTACAGCAACTATAAACGCAAAGCCTGTGTGCTCAGCCCATTGGTTCAGGCAGTGAAGACAGGCATAGGAGCCAGGAAGCAGGAAACAGCTCTTTCCTCCACCAGGCACCAATACCACACCCCTGCAATCCCTGACATTGCTTCAGGGGCTGAGCAGCTCCAGAGAGTATACCTTCTGGGCACTAGAGGGCGCCATACACAAATATGAAACGCCAAAGAAACCTGGTTCAGAGTAAAATTATTAATACAACTCCTGAGAAAGATTTAAGTGATATTGACCTCATGACTTTCCCTGAAAGGGAGTTCAAAATAAAATTCATTAACATGCTCATGGAGGTATGGAAAGATATTTAAGAACTCAGGAATGAATTACGGTCAGAGATCCAATCATGGAAGAGCACAATGGACGATATTAAAAGCAGATTGGATATGGTGGAGTATATGGTAAGTGAAATAGAAACTAGGGAAGAAGAATAAAAAGAAGCTGAGGCACAGAGAGAAAAAAGGATCTCTAAGAATGAAAGAATATTGAGAACTGTGTGACCAATCCAAGCAGACCAATATTTGCATTATAGGGGTACCAGAAGAAGAAGAAGAGAGAAAACGGGATAGAAAGTGTCTTTGAGGAGGTAATTGCTGGAAACTTCCCCAATCTGGGGAAGGAGCTAGTCTCTCAGTCTATGGAGGTGCACAGATCTCCCAACACAAGGGATCCAAGAAAGACAACATCAAGACATATAATAATTAAAATGGCAAAGATCAAGGATAAGGACAGACTATTAAAAGCAGCCAGAGAGAGAAATAAGATCACATACAAAGGAAAGCCCATCAGGCTATCATCAGACTTCTCAGGAGAAACCTTACAGTCTACAAGGGAATGGCATGATGTATCAAATGCAATGAAGCAGAAGGGCCTTGAACCAAGATTACTTTATCCGGCAAGATTATCATTTAAATTTGAAGAAGGGATTAAACAGTTCCCATATAAGCAAAAGCTGAGAGAATTTACCTCCCACAAACCATCTCTACAGTGTATTTTGGAGGGACTGCTATAGATGGAAGTCTTCCTACAGTTTAATAGCTGTCACTGGAGGTAATAAAACCAGAGTAAAGAAAGTAGAACAGCTAATTACTAAGCAAGTGCAAAATTAAATTAACTATCACCAAAGTAAATCAAGGGATAGACAAACAGTACAGAATATGACACCTAATATATAAAGAATGGAAGAGGAAGAAAAAGGAGGAGAAACATAAAAAGAACCTTTAGATTGTGTTTGTAATAGCATATTAAGTGAGTTAAGTTAGACTCTTACATAGTAAGGAAGTTAACCGTGAACCTTTGGTAACCACGAATCTGAAACCTACAATGCCAATAAGTACATACCTATCCATAATCACCCTAAATGTAAATGGACTGAATGCACGAGTCAAAAGACATAGAGTCACTGAATGGATAAAAAAACAAGAACCATCTATATGCTGCCTTCAAGAGACTCACTTTAAACCCAAAGACATACACAGATTAAAAGTGAAGGGATGGAGAAAGACATTTCATGCAACTAATAGGGAGAAAAAAGCAGGAGTTGCAGTACTTATATCACACAAAATAGACTTCAAAACAAAGAAAGTCACAAGAAACAAAGAAGGACATTACATAATGGTAAAAGGGTCAATCCAACAAGAAGATAGAACTATTATAAATATCTATGCACCCAACACAGGAGCTCCTACATATGTGAAGCAAATACTAACAGAATTAAAGGGGGGAATAGAATGCAATGCATTTATTCTAGGAGACTTCAACACACCACTCACTCTGAAGGACAGATCAACCAGACAGAAAATAAGTAAGGAGACAGAGGCACTGAACAACACAGAACAGATGGACCTAACAGACCTCTACAGAATTCTACACCCAAAAGCAGCAGAATACACATTCTTCTCAAGTGCACATGGAACATTTTCAAGAATAGATCATATACTAGGCCACAAAAAGAGCCTTGGTAAATTCAAAAAGATTGAAATTGTACCAACCAGCTTCTCAGACCACGAAGGAATGAAACCAGAAATGAATTACGCAAAGAAAACGAAAAAGCCTACAAACACATGGAGGCTTAATAACATGCTCCTAAATAATCAATGGATCAATGACCAAATAAAAACAGAGATCAAGCGATATATGAAGACAAATGACAACAATTCAACACCGCAAAATCTGTGGGACGCAGCGAAGGCCGTACTAAGAGGAAAGTATATTGCAATACAGGCCTACCTCAGGAAAGAAGAACAATCCCATATGAACAGTCTAAACTCACAATTAACGAAACTAGAAAAGAAGAACAAATGAGACCCAAAGTCAGTAGAAGGAGGAACATAATAAAGATTAGAGCAGAAATAAATAAAATCGAGAATAAAACAATAGAAATGATCAACGAAAGCAAGAGCTGGTTCTTTGAGAAAATAAACAAAATAGATAAAACCCTGGTCAGACTATTGAAGAAAAAAAAGAGTCTACTCACATAAACAGAATCAGAAATGAGAAAGGAAAAATCACTATGGACACCACAGAAATACAAAGAACTATTAGAGAGTCTATGAAAAATTATATGCTAATAAACTGGATAACCTAGAAGAAATGCACAACTTTCTAGAAAAATACATCCTTCCAAGGCTGACCCAGAAAGAAAGAGAAAATCTCAACAGTCCTATTACCAGCAACAAAATTGAACTGGTAATCAAAAACCTACCTAAGAACAAAACGCGTGGACCAGATGGCTTCACCGCTGAATCTTATCATACATTTAGTGAAGACCTAATACCCATCCTCCTTAAAGTTTTCCAAGGAGTATAAGAAGAGGGAATACTTCCAAACTCATTCTATGAGGCCAGCATCACTCTAATACCAAAACCGGGCAGACACTACAATAAAAGAAAACTACAGACCAATATCCCTGATGAACATAGATGCAAAAATACTCAACAAAATATTAGCAAACCGAATTCAAAAATACATCAAAAGGATCATCTATCATGATCAAGTAGGATTTATTCCAGGGATACAAGAATGGTTCAACATTTGAAAATCCATCAACATCATCCACCACATCAACAAAAAGGACAAAAACCACATGATCATCTCCATAGATGCTGAAAAAGCATTTGACAAAATTCAACATCCATTCATGATAAAAACTCTCAACAAAATGAGTGTAGAGGGCAAGTACTTCAACTTAATAAAGACTATATATGACAAGCCCACAGCCAACATTATACTTAACAGCGAGAAACTGAAAGCTTTTCCTTTAAGATTGGGAACAAGACAAGGATGCCCACTCTCCCCACTTCTATTCAACATAGTACTGGAAGTCCTAACCACGGCAATCAGACAACACAAAGAAATAAAAGGCATCCAGATTGGCAGGGAAGAAGTTAAACTGTCCTTGTTTGCAGATGACATGATATTGTACATAAAAAACCCTAAAGAATCCACTCCAAAACTACTAGATCTAATATCTGAATTCAGCAAAGTTGCAGGATACAAAATTAATGTACAGAAATCTATGGCATTCCTATACACTAACAATGACCTAGCAGAGAGAGAAATCAGGAAAACAATTCCATTCAAAATTGCATCAAAAAGAATAAAATACCTAGGAGTAAACCTAACCAAGGAAGTGAAAGACCTATACTCTGAAAAGTACAAGACACTCATGAGAGAAATTAAAGAAGATACTAATAAATGGAAACACTTTCCGTGCTCATGGATAGGAAGAATTAATATTGTCAAAAAGGCCATCCTGCCTAAAGCAATCTACAGATTCAATGCAATTCCTATCTAAATACCAACAGCATTTTTTAATGACCTAGAGAAAATCATTCTAAAATTCATATGGAACCACAAAAGACCCCAAATAGCCAAAGCAATCCTGAGAAGGAAGAATAAATCTGGGGGATTATACTCCCCAACTTCAAGCTTTACCAGAAAGCCACAGTACTCGAGACAATTTGGTACTGGCACAAGAACAGACCCAAAGACCAATGGAACAGACTAGAGAGCCCTGATATAAACCCAACCATGTATGGTTAATTATATATGATGAAGGAGCCATGGACATACAAGGGGGAAATGACAGCCTCTTCAACAGCTGGTGTTGGCAAACTGGACAGTTACATGCAAGAGAATGAAACTGGATTATTGCTTAACCCCATACACAAAAGTAAACTTGAAATGGATCAAAGACCTGAATGTAAGTCATGAAACCATAAAACTCTTAGAAGACAACATAGGCAAAAATCTCCTGAATATAAGCATGAGCAACTTCTTCCTAAACGCATCTCCTCAAGCAAGGGAAACAAAAGCAAAAATGAACTCATGGGACTACATCAAACTAAAACGTTTCTGTACTGCAAAGGACACCATCAACAGAACAAAAAGGCATCCTACAATATGGGAGAATATATTTGTAAATGACATATCCAACAAGGGGTTAACATCCAAAATATATAAAGAACTTACACGCCTCTATACCCGAAAAGCAAATAACCCGATTAAAAAATGGGCAGAGGAAATGAAGAGACAGTTCTCCAAGGAAGAAATTCAGATGGCCAACAGACACATGAAAAGATGCTCCACATCACTAATCATCAGGGAAATGCAAATTAAAACCACAATGAGATATCACCTCACACCAATAAGGATGACCAGCATCCAAAAGACTAAGAACAACAAATGCTGGTGAGGATGTGGAGAAAGGGGAACCTTCCTACACTGCTGGTGGGAATGTAAGCTAGTTCAACCATTGTGGAAAGCAAAATGGCGGTTCCTCAAAAAACTAAAAATACAAATACCATTTGACCTGGGAATCCCACTCCTTGGAATCCACCCAAAGAATACAACTTCTCAGATTCAAAAAGACATATGCACCCCTATGTTTATTGCAGCACTTTTTACAATAGCCAAGATATGGAAGCAACCTAAGTGTCCATCAGTAGATTAATGGATAAAGAAGAGGTGGTACATATACACAATGGAATATTATTCAGCCATAAGAAGAAAACAAATCCTACCATTTACAACAATATGGATGGAGCTGGAGGATATTATGCTCAGTGAAATAAGCTAGGCAGAGAAAGACAAGTGCCAAATGATTTCCCTCATTTGTGGAATATAACAATGAAGCAAAACTGAAGGAACAAAATAGCAGCAGACTCAGAGCCTCCAAGAAGGAACTAGTAGTTACCAAAGGGGAGGGGTGGGAGGGTGTGTGGGGAGGGAGGGAGAAGGGGATTGAGGGGTATTATGTTTAGCACACATGGTGTGGGGGGTCACGGGGAAGACAGTGTAGCACAGAGAAGGCAAACAGTGAATCTTTGGCATCTTACTACACTGATGGACAGTGACTGAATTGGGGTATGGGTGGGGACTTGATAATGTGGGTAAATGTAGTGACCACATTGTTTTTTCATGTAAAACCTTCATAAGAGTGTATATCAGTAATACCTTAATAAAAACAATGGGTAAAATAATACAGTCTATACAATGAAGATCTCAGAAAATACTACTACTTATTACCTTTCCAAAATTTACCTAAAATTCTCACTTCTAGCTGTTTATGCAAAAAAATGACTTTCTGTTCTTTTGTCCCTTCTCATCAATTCTAAAAGCTTATTTCAGAAATCTTTGTTATTTTTTCTTTTATTTACAGGTTTCATACCAAATGACCCCATTCAGACAGATGCCTTAAGTGAAAAAGGTATATGGCTGTAGGAAGATAAAGACAAACTGTCCCTTAATTTATAGGCTGTGGGTAGTCCTTCATGTGTCCTTGGCATTCTTTAGTGATTTCTGTCTTTGTATCCACATAGGCAATATCTGCAGTGATACGTGAATGTGTTTAGAATCAAGCTTTGAAATGTTGAACGACTATTTTAAATACTAAATCAATCACATATCCAAGTCATTTTAGATATGAGGATTGCATAACACATTTATTTCTCCATACTATATTTTTGAAAGGTATTACAGACTTAAGGTGTTCTTTAAATAAGACATTTTATTTATTGTTAATCTCAAGCTATCTTCCCCTTAGTTGTGCACATTCCTGAAGCAGGGAACTTACAAACACAACACCAATTCACTGATTTGGGGCTTTTATTTGTGAAGCGAAAGTTTGCATTTTCTTACAGTCTTCCCAAATTATTTGGCCTGACAATTATTGTTTAAATAAGTGTCATGGAATCTCAGCATTCGAAGGACCCTTTTGGAACTTGTCTGGACAGCATAGGTACCCTTAATGTGTATCCCCCGCCACCCCCACTCAGGAATTTGGCCTTGGGAGTGAACTTACACCTGAGAGTAAAAGGTTTTCAGCCCTGGGAATGAGACCTCTCAATATCCCTTTGAACCTGTTTCCTGTGTCTGTCTTGCAAAGCCTAGGCTTCTATTATTTTCAACTCTTGTCTCTAAAATTTGAAGTTTTTGGCCTTTCCTGGCTGTCCAGCTGGCCTCCACTGGATGTGCATGCCATTTATTTTTGTTTTATCTGCACAGCCTTATGCCAAGCTGTGCCTCCCTGTGGCTCCATTTCTGCCCTCATACCAGTCTGGGCCACCTTGGGAGGAAAGATGGGACAAAATTTACTTCCTAAGTGTGAAACATACCCATCATCTACTCTGTAAATATTTTGATGCTGGATTATTCATTCAACAGATATTTTTTGAGTACCTACTCTGTGTCATGTGGTGCTGGCTGCTGGTACACAAAGCCATCAGGGTTCCTGTCATCACCTAGCTGACTGGCTAGTGAGGGTGGCAAACATTAGTGGAAAAGTCACACAAATACATATATAAATAATTAGAGACTGTTGGAAAGAATGGTATAGGGTGCTTTGAAACTGTCAGGGTGACTTTTTCTGGAGATGGAGAGAAAAAGCAATACAGTGAATTTTTTAGACACAGTCTTACTGTGCAGCTTAATCCAGCTGTTCTCAGTCCTGGCTGCATGTAAACTCTCCTGCAGACCTTTAATAAATACCCAAACCTGAGCTTCACCCCTAGAAATTCTGATGTAATTGGCCTGGGCATTTATATTTCCTTCAAAGGTATCTATTTTTAATTCTAAAATGCAGCAGGGTTAACAGCTTACTTTTCAAAACCTGTTACCAGCCAGAACACTATTTTTTCCTAGAATCGTGTCTCAAAGGAATGAAGAATGAAGCCAGCAGACAAGAGTACAGAGCAACTGGCAAAGCTCTTTTAATGAGTGAAAAGAGAAAGTGCCTGCCAATCATGGGGGCTCCGAGAAAGGATGCTGTCAGAGCTGTGGTGTCTGGGGTTTATATTGCCTCCTGAGAGAAGAAAGTCTCCCCTCCCCACCCCCCCACCAAAGTACAATGCTTCATTTGCATAGGGCACAACCAGTCAGAGCAGCTGAGGTCTACCTAAGTGGACTTTTGAATTGTTGAGTTTTATTTGCATAGGACATAACCAATCAGAGCATCTAAGTGGCTGAGTTGGATTGGGGCTTTTTACAAGGGTCCTGAACTTTATCTGCCTGTGTCCTATCACCTGCTTCAAACCCACATGTTGATGGTGTCAATGTTCTATACTTTTCTCTGATGTTCAAATGCAAATCATCTATATTGGAAAAGATCTAACTAAAAGGTTCAGATAAAGCTGGAAACAATACTAAGGACTCTTGAGACCAGAACTTGGACCTAGAGGGTCCTCATATGCCCACATAACCTCAGTTGGTGTATATCTTTTGCAGGGTTTGTTTGGAAATAAAACAGAAAAAATGGCCTTTGCTGAGTCCCCAGCCATCATTCTTACAAATCCTTTAACTTGGACTGGCCTTGCTGGCCTGCCTAGCTCACTCTCAGGTCTCTTTTTCCAACCCAAGACTCTCATCTAAGCGGCTCACACAACTGCTTATTGACCCCCACCCAGCTGTGCCACGCGTCCCAAATGGGATGTCCCTCTTCTTGCAAAAGCCTTCCCAAATCAGATGCTCGACACGATGTTTGGCAGTGCCAAGCCACTATTTACTTATGTAGAAGTCTACTTGGTCATGTCAGAAATTTGAGAATCGACCTAACTCTTTTCTCCTCCCCACACCTGGATTCAGTCATGGATGGATTTCTTCTCATAAATACATTTCCAGTCTTCATTCCTCCCCTCTCATGGCCACTCTCACAGGCTTTCAGTATCTGCAAAGGCTTAGAGTTAAGGCTTACATGTGGAGCCAGTAGCCCTCTTTGATTTGAAAAGTATACATAAAACCAGAAAATGAGAGAACTTTATTCCATTATTAACAAAATTAACCTAGTTATAAAGATTATAATTATGTTTCAGAGTATGGAATGGGTTATATAAAAAGTAACCATTTGTTTTTACTGCCTGAGCTACTATAGATTTATTATTTTTAAAATGATTATCTTACTTTTCCCCAATAATCAAGAAATTGGAGACATTTTTTGGCTCATTTTCCTTTTACTAACTAGGATTTTACTTTCCATAACTTAAACTATATTAGCCATATATTCTCCAACACCTTTTTTGTTGGAGTCTCCTAAAGGACTGGAGACCAAGGAGGCAAAGTCCAGTTATCTTCCATCGAAACACAAATGTGATTGAAAGACAGAGGTGTATTATGGGGCAGGAGAGCTCATTTTGGGGGCCAGGAAATTAAAGATAGTGTTCCTACAACATGCAAAGCTAGCACCAATACTTAAAACAGCATTAGTTGAAAAGCCCTCCTAAATATCCTTTTTCTCTATTCTCTCCTATTTCTAAATATAAATTATCATTAACAAATAATTATGATGAATAATAACCCTGTCACTTTATTTGCTGCTAGCTGAGGCCTAGCAGAGTTGAAGCACACTGAACTCAAGAGTGCAGTTTTAGAATTGAACAATTAACTCAGAGAAGATGTGAGCAGAGGTTACCGTGGCAACCCGATCTCATGACCCTGGGTGAGGCCCTATTTTTCCAGTGTTTGAGTCACAGAGACTGATTATTGTGATTTATAATCCAGTCAATGTTTGGGTACAGATAGGGAGCTTCCCTTGTGCAAATTTAGAAAGAACAGGTAACTTGAATTCTGCAGAAGAGGATTCTTTGACTTGCAGTGAAGTGACACTGAGTTAATGACAATAATGGGTAATAGATAATAGCAATGTTTAGTTTTAAACTATACCATAAAAAATGGAATTATAGGCTCCGTAAAAATAATTCCATTTAACATTTAATAATTAAATATAATCATATAACTAGTTTTCATTCATTCAATAATACTGATTAAACCCTAGTATGTACCAGAGCTTGCTCGACGTCCTGGGATTTAGTGAACAGAAGTCGGAAGACAAACAATATACAGCACATAAATAATTTATGGGATCTAATGTGTTTAGAATGTGATAAGGACTATGAAGTCAAAAATAAATAGAGCAGAGCAGAGAGACTGGGAATGTGGGGGGCAGTGAGGGCATGGTATGGCAATTTTAAATCAAGTTGTCAGAGAAGGCTGCACAGAGAAAATAACATTTGAACAGACTCAAAAACATTGATGGGGTGAGCCATGCAGACATTTGTGGAGAACTGATGTCAGTGCAAAGGCCCTGTGGTAGATGTATGCTTGTTATGTGTAAGAAGCAATAAGAAAACTGGAATGGAGTAAGTGAGGAGTCGAATAATAAAAGGTGAGATCAGAGTAGTGACTGGGCAAGATCGTATAGGGCTTTGTAGGTCACTGAAAATAGTCTGGCTTTTATTTGGATAGAAATATGCAGCCACTAAAAGATTTGAGCAGAGGAGTGACATGACCTGTTAGGAGGCAATAACAACAACTAAGGGTGGAAATTGTGGTGACCAGGGGTTAGTAGTGGAAGTGGGAGAAGCAGTCAGATTTTGGATATATTTTCAAAGTAGATACAATGGGATTTCCTAATGGATTGGATGTGGGGTACGGAAGAAAGCTCTGAGTCAAAGATGACTACAAGGTTGTGGGCCTGAGCAACTGGAATAATGGGATTGCCATCATTTTTGATGGGGAACACCATGGATGGAGTGGGTTTGGTGGTAGAGATGGGGTGGAATGGGAGAGCAGAATAAACTAGAGATATCTACTACACATGAGGTCGAGAAAGAGAAAGCCGTTGAGCATACATTCCAGGGTTTGGGGGAGAGGTCTGGGCTGGGAGTATAAAGTTGAGAGTTGTGATATACTGAGTTATAAGAAATGCATATTTGCCAAAACACAAACAACAGCAAATGTTGGCGAGGGTGTGGAGAAAGGGGAACCCTGCTACACTGCTGGTGGGAATGTAAATTAGTTCAACCATTGTGGAAAGCAGGTGAAGTTCCTCAAAAAAACTCAACATAGAAATACCATTTAACCCAGGAATCCCACTCCTAGGAATTTACCCTAAGAATGAAGCATCCCAGTTTCAAAAAGACAGATGAACCCCTATGTTTATTGCAGCACTATTTACAATAGCCAAGAAATGGAAGCAACCTAAGTGCCCATCAGTAGATGAATGGATTAAGAAGATGTGGTACATATACACAATGGAATATTATTCAGCCATAAGAAGAAAACAAATCCTACCATTTGCAACAACATGGATGGAGCTAGAGGGTATTATGCTCAGTGAAATAAGCCAGGTGGAGAAAGACAAGTATCAGATGATTTCACTCATATGTGGAGCATAAGAGAAAAAAAAAAAAATGGAAAGAACAAAACAGCAGCAGATTCACAGAACCCAAGAATGGACTAACAGTTACTAAAGGAAAAGGGACTGGGGAAAATGCGTGGGAAGGGAGGGACAAGGGGGGAAAAGGGGCATTACGATTAGCAGACACAATGTTTGGGGGGCAAGGGGAGGGCTGTACAACTCAGAGAAGACAAGTAGTGATTCTCATCTCACTACACTGATGGACAGTGACTGTAATGGGGTTGGTGGGGGGGACCTGATGAAGGGGGTAGTTTAATGACCATAAGGTTGCACATGGAATTGAGTTTAATAATACCAAAAATTAAAAAATTAAAAAATTAAAAAAAAGAAATACATATTTGGTCATTCATATGACCAAATATACATTTCCCAGGTATGTTGGTCTTTATCCACAGTTCCTGAAAACACTGCAGAATCTTAAAAGTGAAACAGTTGTTTTGTCATGTTAATGAGGGACTTCTGGACCCCACCCCACCTGAGAGTAGGGGTTGGAGGTTGAATAGTCAATAATTTAGTCAATCATGACTATTTAAGGAAGCCCTCACAAAACCTTTGCAGAAGAGCTTTTTGCTCTCTCTTCTTGCTCTGCTCTGCCTGCTCTTCTCACCTGGATCCTGCTTCTTGATAAGAGAGAGCTTCTATGCGTGGGGAATCAGAATGCCTCCACACGCCACTGAGACAGCCCTTAAGCTCCGTGAGGAATGAAGCTCCTTTATTTGGGACCTTGCCCTGTGTCTCTCTTCAACTGGCTGTTAACTTGTATCTTTTATTAAACTGGTAAAAACAAGTTCTTCCTGAGTTCTGTGAGCCGCTCTAGCAAATTAATCGAACCTGAGGGGGAGGTTGAGGGAACCTCGAATCTGTAACTGGTAGGTCAGAAGCACAGGGAACCGCCTGGGGCTTGTGACTGGCATTTGGAGTGGGGGTGGGGGGCAGTCTTGCAGGACAGGGCCCTGAACCTGGGAATCTGGTGCTGTCTCCAGGCAGACAGCATCAGAATTGAGTTGAGTTCTCCAACATCCTGCTGGTTGTCAAGAATTGCTTGGTGGTGTGTTGTGTGTGGGAAGACAGCGCCCCCTCCCCCAACATATGCACTGGAGTCCCATCCAGGAACCTGAAAGGAGTTGTGCTATTACTGCTGTCTTACCTATTTTACCACTTAGCTAATTCTATGTTATTAAGTATATATTTTTGGTCTGTAGTTTTACAATATTTCTTTGTCACCTGAGAAATTATTATGCATCTAGGAGGTATAGGTTTCCAAGCACATTAATATATATATATATATATATATATTTTTTTTTAACAATTTATTTTATTTTAGTATCATTAACCTACAATTACATGGGCAATATTGTGATGATTAAACTACCCGCTTCATCAGGTCTCCCCCACCGACCCTATTATAGTCACTGTCCATCAGTGTAGTGAGATGAGAATCACTACTTGTCTTCTCTGAGCTGTACAGTCCCCCCCGTGCCCCCCCACCCTATGTCTGCCAATCGTAATGCCCCTTTTACCCTCTTATCCCTCCCTTCCCACCCATCTCCCCAGTCCCTTTCCCTTTGGTAACTGTTAGTCCATTCGTGAGTTCTGTGAGTCTGCTGCTGTTTTGTTCCTTCATTTTTTTTTTTCTTTGTTTTTATACTCCACATATGAGTGAGATCATTTGGTACTTGTCTTTTTCGGCCTGGCTTATTTCACTGAGCATAATACCCTCCAGCTCCATCCATGTTGTTGCAAATGGTAGGATTTGTTTTCTTCTTAT
>JAQQAC010008719.1:28093226-28112088 GCA_029783875.1 Phataginus tricuspis | reverse complement strand
TCAAACTGGGCTGCTGCATTCTTGGGGTAAATTCCTAGGAGTGGGATTCCTGGGTCATATGGTATTTCTATTTTGAGTTTTTTGAGGAACCTCCATACTGCTTTCCACAATGGTTGAACTAATTTGCATTCCCACCAGCAATGTAGGAGGGGTCCCCTTTCTCCACATCCTCGCCAACATTTGGTGTTGTTTGTGTTTTGGATGTTGGCCATCCTCACTGGTGTGAGGTGATATATATATATTTTTGCCTTCCTGCCAGTTCATTTTTCCATTAAGAACTTTAAGGAACAGTTAGTACGTTAGACTGCAGGCAGACAAAAATCAATAGAACACAATTGCTGTTGAAGCATTAACAGTCTAGTGGGAGAAACAGAACTGAAGCAATCACAACAAAGACAGAAAGGTATATACAGCAGGCTCTGAGCTCTCACTGGAGGGAGACACTAGCTCTGGCAGGTGTTACTAGTCCTGGGAGAATTTAAGGGAAATGTCCTATAAATTGGAAATCAGGTTAACACTGAGAGAAAAACCAGTAAAATCATTCCCAATGCATAAGATTAGCCATCAGGAAAAATCATCCAGGATGTTGTCTATAAATATGTTTCCTCTGTTTAAACCCTTCAGTGGCTCTCTTGTCCTTGAGAATAAGTTCAAACTACTTACCATGACTTTCCATTATTCCAGCTTGCTTTTCCAGCTTTGTCTCAGATTCCCAGTGATTAGTAAGCACATAAAAAATACATGAGAGATTTAGTAGAGAGCTTGGCCCTTGTGCCAGTTGGCCTTTCAGCTCCAAACCACCTACACGAGCTCCAGGATCCTGGGACTGGACCTTGCGGGCATCGGTGCTTTGCCGGCTCGCTTGCTGCTGGCTAGCTCTGCCTGTAAGGGGAGCTAGAGGAGAGAGAGTGACCCCTCCCAGGTCTAGCGAGCCGCCGCCTGCAAAGCTGCTTTTCCACAGCAGCTGGTCATTTCTCTGACAACTGTGGAGTCCAGCTGCCATGTTTCCAACCCCTGCAGACCCAGCTTCCTCACACCCTCTCAGAGACACCGGCACCCGCAGAGGTCGGAGGGGCTAAATGTCCCCTCTCCCACATCTCTGTTTAGTAATTCCAGCTTCCTTGCGCTGTGCCTGCAGCCCTAGGGTACGTGGTAGCTGCCTTAGAGCAGTGGTTTTCCACCAGTGGAAAGCTTTCCCCCCAGGGGACATTTGGAAATGTCTGGAGAGATTTTTGGTTGTCACTATTCAGGGGAGGTGGGGACAGTGCTACTGGCATCAGTGAAGAGAGGCCAGGGATGCTGCTAACTGTCCCACAGAGCACAGAACAGCCCCCACTACGAAGAATTATTCAGTCCAAAATGCCAATGGTGTGGAAGTTGATAAACTGCATTAATCTTCTTTTTGCCTTTTCCAGTTAATTTTATACGTAAGTCTTTATATTAAATTCCCTCTGATCAAATAATTGTCATGGTTTTGACTAAGCCCTGACTGATTTGGCTCTCAACAGTGTTAGAAAGAGATATTGGGTGACTAGAGGAAAGTAGAAGATATCCATGGTTGAATCTAAAGAATAGAATTAATTGTAAATGAGTTTAATTTTCAGGTATCATGATAAATTAAACACATAACATCTAAAATGTCTTAGTGGATAAATCAAGAGGTAGTGGTATTATTTGGGAAAAATAGAACTTTTCTCCTGTGGTGGGGCCTAGAGAAATGGAGCAGACAATTGTTGCTTTTGATTGTAAGCTCTTCTCTACTATTTTGTAAAACCCATGCTCCTGTGCTATTTTGATTAAAATACTTAGAGAAAAAAATTCCACTACATTTGTACTATTGTATAAATATTAAACAACTGAAGCCTCTAGCTGGTGGTTACCAGATGTGTTTTGGGTGGCCCTCACTGTATTTTTTAAGTGGCTAATATTGCCAGAATATAACATTTTGCATGAAAATATTAAAAAATTTTCCCCCCAAAATCAGAAAATTTGGCAGCAATAAGCCACCACTCCCTGCTTCCTTCCTGAGTATTCTCTCGCCCAAGTTGTGCTTTCTTCTCTTGGCCTACTGGCTTGCGCCTACAGGCACTGTAGTTGGCACCTCCAGATGTACAGCAGTGAGTCATCTTTATGGTCTTGTGCCGTGGTATCGCGAGCGCACCAAGGAGCGGAAGGAGTCCGTCTACACAGAGTCAGGACTAGCATGAGCCCGGTGCCACTGACTTTAAGTGAAACAAAAGAAAGGCTCCTCTTGCGTCAGTTTATAATAATTTATGTGCCAGGCACTCTTCTAAGTGATTTACATATAGTAACTCAGTTAATTCTCAAAGCAATCCAGTGAAATAGGTAATAGTATCCATTTTATAGATGAAGAAACTAAGGTACTGAGAGGTGAAGTAACTCAACCACATATCATCTATTTTTAACCAATATTAAAAGAACAATCCATGCAGTTTGTTCATTTGGTCTTTGTATTAACCAGTGCTATTTCTTCTCCAAGTATCAGAAAGTCAGCTCAAACAAGCTTTTAAACAAAACATCTAAAATGTGGATTAATTGACTCATCCAATCAAGCCACAGGATGCCAAGACTGGATCTGGCCTTGGGTGATTGTATCCAGCCAGTTCTTTTTTTTTTTAATTTAATTTTTATTTTTTTTATTAAGGTATTATTGATACACAGTCTTATGAAGGTTTCACACGAAAAAACAATGTGGTTACTACATTCACCCATATTATCAAGTCCCCACCCACACCCCAATGCGGTCGCTGTCCATCAGTGTAGTAAGATGCCACAGATTCACTTTTTGCCTTCTCTGTGCTACACTGTTTTCCCCGTGACCCCCCACACCATGTGTACTAAACAAAATACCCCTCTATCCCCTTCTCCCTCCCTCCCCACCCGCCCTCCCACTCCCCTCCCCTTTGGTGACCACTAGTTCCTTCTTGGAGTTCCAGCCAGTTCTTATCTGTTTCTCTCTAATTCAGATTCACTTTGTATGTTGGTTTCATTCCTTCAAGTTCCTCCACGTGGATGTTGTTGCAAGCTAGAATGAAAACCCTAAGATGGAGTTTAATTCTCAGGATGTTCATCAAGGGGTACCCTCGGGATTAATACCTGTGGAAGGGAAAAGCAGATTGCAGGATGGGACAGAGGGGAAAGCTGAGCTGTGATGCAGGCCCAGCGCCAGCCTCGGCGACTGCATGAAGAATTACATCGCTAGAGTGGCCCTCCTGCAGTTCAGCTTTCGGTGCAGGCTGCCCAGGAAAGGGGGTGACCTAGGGCGAGGAAGTTCTCTATAGCTGAAGCCATCCCTGCAGCTGACAGCCAAAAGCTGTGCACCACCAATACCTGCAGCAGCTAGGGCGAGTCTTTCTTTGAAGGGGCATTTTGGCCATGCATCCAGCCGGGGATGTGACTGTCAGCTCTTCTGGGGTCACATTCTTATAGCTTTTCTTCTAAGGAAAAATAAAGCTCTTACTTGAACTCCAGCAAATTCCAGGAAAGGATTCTGGTCTACCATGAATCATATGTCTACTCCCTGGGCTAATAATCTGGCCACGGGGTGAGAGACATGTTCTTGGTCACACTAACCCTTGTAGGCGGCCATGTGTTCAGCAGAGGAATGGGGTTGCCAGCCCCACAAAACCTGAGTCAGGGAAGAGCATTTCCCCAATAGAAAAGGTGGTGGTGCAATAACGCCAAGAAGAGAGAGTTGTGCATTACGTGGACTAAAACAATAGCTGCCACAAATTTTCCCTTCATTGTTTCTCAGTTCAGTCTTTCAACTCTGACTTGCTCCTCAATGAGATTGTTGGTCACACCCCTTAGTCAACTGGAAATCTGAGCAGGGCACACAGCTAAGTCAGCGGGGCCTCCAAGCTCACAAGAATAAAGGGCCAGAATCGTCTTGTCAGTTGTTGACCTCAATTTAGTAACAGAGACTCTTAATTAGTTCCCAGATTTTGCAGTGTGCTCCCCACCCCTAGTCAACCAATGAGAACATGAATCAGATATTTAATAGTCTGTCTTCATCCTTAGAGCCTTACCCAACTTGATAATACTCCAAACACCTGCCAAGTCACCAAGCCAAAGTGCGAAACCCCTCCTGTATTAATGGAATAGCATCTCAGATCATCTTCATTATCGCCTGAAGGCGGCTTCTCCATGCTCGTTTCCGCTCCATTCCTGACTGTGTCTGCACCTGCACTTGTGATCTTCCTGTTCCTTGACCTTGGTGCTTGATTTAGATCTTTCTGATGCTGACTTCTGGCTCCTACTCAAGGGCCCTACCCGGATTCATGCCCACGCCGCTCCTAGTCAACCTGTTGGTCCGCACTGACCGGACAACTCTGATCTTGTCTGCTGACCCCCCCTGAGGGGGACACAAAGGGCCTTAAAATGCTGCGTTCTGTATGCATGGGGTTTTTAATTCAGAAGAAATTCAATGGAAAAGCACACAGTGATTAAAAATGAGAGTCATGTGTGGATCTTGGAGGAAGGGGGTTCCCTGCCATAGGAAAGTTCACTATGAATCCAGTGGGACTGAAGGAAGACAAGGGAAAGGGTAGGTTCAGGATTAAAGGTTTATTTCTCACAGCCTAGTCTCTCTCCCCCGCAGGGCTCTGCTCCAAACCCCCGGCTGCCCTGCTCTCTCTCCCAAGCTCTGTCCCTCTGGCTGCACTGCACCCCCACTTCCCCGCACCCCTCCTGGAAGGAACTCCATGGCGGGTCCCTGGTGACTGGCAGGTGTCTGACCAGCTCTGTACCAGGAAAGGAGGGGAGGAGAGAATGGCTGCTCTCCACCCCTCATCCCAGACGGCATTCCCCTGACAGACTGGTGGCTGTGCCGGTAAACCTCACATTGATGGGCAAACAGACCCTTATATGCGTATCACTATCCAGGTCAGGAGGCAATTCTGGTTGAAAACTTCCATTTACCCCATATCATACAAATAGGAAAAGTTAGAACTCTGCTGAGATTCTTCTCACAAAGTAATGGTCGCCCTGATGGGTTTCCCATGGTGCAGGGTCTGACCTTGCCCGTGACTGTGTGTGATCTTGTCACTCAGTTGTTAGAGCTGATGATGATGCCACCGAAATATCACAAGATTGAAAACTGTAATAATGACAATTTATTTTACAGAGGAAACATAAATATGAAAGGGACTAGATACCTGAGCCTTTTTGCCAGCATATTCTCCCCTTTATGGCAACTTTCAATTTTGGCTCATTTTATAGGCAAAAGGCAATCAAATATGTAAGTAATTTCAGTCATCCGCTGGGCAACAAGGTCAACATTGATGAACTGAACTCTTGGATGGCAGGCAGTGCCACCCTGTGGTCGCTCCTTGTGTCCACTGGCCAGCTGAGGTATTTTCAGTGTATGAAACCATGGTTTGAGAATTTGCGATATGTAACAGTATAGCTTGTGTAACATACACAGGAAAGTAAGGCCTGCTTCTATTGTTTGCACCTTATTAACATGCTGGTACGTCTCTTTTTTTTTTTTAACAATTTATTTTGGTATCTTTAACCTACAGTTACATGGGCAATATTATGTTGATTAAACTCCCCCCTTCATCAGGTCCCCCCCACCAACCCTATTACAGCTTGTACGGCTCTTAATGCCATCACCCAGTCAAGTCTTGTTGACCTCAGAACCATTTGGTCTCTGAGCTGACTACATCTCTCTGAACAGTTAATATGATGTGTTTACATCTCAGAGGGAAATTTATTTCCAACTGCTTAGGGGACAATTTACCATCTCCCCTGGGTGCAGACATGAGAATGCCATTCTTGCACGAGTCATTAGGAGATAGTGTAATGCACTCGGTTTATTTTTCAGTTTAATAATATTGGTCCATTACTGGATAAATGATGAACAAGAGAAATGAAGAATACAGTGCATTTTTGGCATTGTAGAGGGATATTAAGGGATAGTTATGCTGAAAGTTTTAATGCATTCGAATTTTGCATTAACTTATCACTTCTATCTATTGAGCATTTTGCATGCTCTATTTAATTTCCATAAAAGTATCTGTAGTGTAGGAGATTCTGATAAAGTTTCTCCTATGTTACCTGGCTTCTCTAGTTTATATTTTATCACTTCTTATCTCAAAGTCTTTGTCCCAGATATACTTAATGCTGTTTGCTTTCTCAAATATGCCATGTTCTTTCTCACTCTGATTCCTCTCTTGTTAGTCTGAACTGTGCCTTTACTCCCCCCTCCCTCTAACTGGTGGTCTGATCATTTCTGCCAGCCCTTTACATTTTCTTCCAGTGATATGAAAAATATCCCTAAGCCTCATGTCCAGGTAGGACCCCCTCCTTATGTATCCCCATAGAGTTTCCCAGGGCGCCCACCCAGGAGTGGCTAAAACATCCCTGGAAACCCAGTACTTAACTTGACTGAGGAGATGTAAATTGGCCCCATACCTACGATAGCAAGCACCACTTTCTAAGCAGAACACTTACAAAACTTAACTAACTGTCCTCTTTAGCACAGGCTGATTTCTGTTGAGCATCTTTACAGTATGCATATGCAGTGGCTATCAAGGCAGCAGAAATTCTGAGACTGAATAATAGAGTATCGTGATTATTACAGTGGATGAGTGATTTATTCTATGTTCTTCATTAAAAAATATATCAGTAGTCCTTCCAAGAATGTGTGGGGTTTGGAAACCCAAGACAAACTTGGGAAATAATTATTAAAAAGTGAAAAATAAAAATCTTTGCAAAGTTTTTCCAATTTGCTTTGACTTTCAGCTAGTGGAGTGAATTAGTTAAGTAAATATCCCTAAGCACAGTTTCACTAAAAACATTCTATGTATCACATGACAAACATCTATGTAGTAAAAGTATAAAGATGTGAGTGGGGGGAGGAAGGGACACATAGAATGTTTCAATTGTATTTGTAGTGGGTTGTTTTTTCCCAGTTTTACTGAGATATACTTAACATGTAATATTGTATTCATTTAAGGCATGTAACATAAAGATGTGGTATATGTACATATTGTGAAACAAATACCACATTAAGTTTAATTAACATCCATCATTCCACATAGTTACAGGTTTTTTCTGTGATGAGAACTTTTAAGATCTACTCTTCTAGCAATTTTCAAATATACAATATGGTATTGTAGGTAACTGTTGTCACCATATGGTATATTACATCCCCAGGAGACTTACTTATCTCATAATCCTAAATTTGTACCTTTTGACCTTCTTTACCCATTTCTCCCATCCTCCACTAAACTGCTGTATTTTGTAAGTGGCGTAATGGTTAATGAACCGGTGTTTATTATATTATTCTTTAAGAAGCAGTTCACAAGTCCATCTTTCCCCACCCCTCACTGAACACATTTGAAGTGGTGTCCAGTTGATAGCCGGCCGGGAAGCACACATCCCCTTCCCCGAGGCACTTCGTCTGTATTTTAACTGCCTCTGTACTTCTCTTTTCCTGCCTTCTCGGTGGACTGTGAACGCTCTGCGGCTCGGGCCGCCCATCCTCACTGTTGTCTCCCGGCCCCAGGTGAAGCGCTAACACAGAACTGGTGCTCACTCCGTGTTTGCTGAGTGGGTGGGCGGCCAGAGGGACCTAGGGCAGGGTGATGCCCTCAAAGCGGCCAGCTAAGCAGTGCCCAAACCCCAGCCCATAGGTTTCTACTATCGATTTCTCTCATGCCCCTTCCTCCCAAAACAAAATCTCAAGGGACTTAGTAATAGATCGTATAGAGAATATGGTCAAATGGCAAAGCTCACCTTCCCTACGGGGAGCTCTCTGGGATGTTCATAGACACTCGGGTCACTCTGCGGGTGACTTTGGAGAGGAAGGGTAAAGGTACTTGCATGTAGTCTCTATCTATCATGGTCTTAGAGCCATCCTAGGCACATAGGACGCTCTCACGCCTTCTCACAGCCATACTGTAAGGTAGGTATTATTACTTCCATGGACACAGAGCAGAAACTGGAGACAGAGAGGTGACAAACCTTGACCGAGGTACGTGCAGTAAGAGGCAGAGCTCAGCCTTACCCTCAGGTCTGTCTGGCATCAGAGCCCAGGCATGTTTCTGCTACCACGTGCTCCCTGCTGTGACAGGCTGAGAATGCTTTGACCTGAAAAGAACCTGAGAGATTGTCCATGTAATCCACTTTTGCTATTAAAATAATTTTCTTTTAAAAGAAAAAAAGAACTTTGGAACATTTATCTTGCCAACAGGATTTTGCAAATCATGGTTTTTGCCAAGAGAAACAAAGTATGCTCAGTTATCCTTTAAGTATGTAATTGATTTAGCAACTCTTAAAATTAGCCAGGAACCTTTCGGGGCCGTGTTGGATGAGTGAGGCATTCTATCTCTCTGTGGTGAATTCTGGCTTGGGGCTCCATGGAACAGAGATGACTTTTGTTTGTCTCTGAGGGCAACCCACTGGTCTGCTTCACCACTACTTCAGCCGCCAGGTCAACTCATTTACTGATTACCTAACATTTATTGCAAACTTGCTATTTGCCAGGGCCAGGACTGGGCATTTTACCTGAATCATCTCAGTTAATCCTGTGACCCTGCAGAGAAAGTAATATAATTAACCCCATTTTATCTTCAGGAAAAAAATAACTTGCTGACAGAGACTGTGATGGGTGGACCCGGACTGGGATCCAGATCAGTGTGAACCCAGAACCAGTGTTTCCAACACACCTGCGTGAGCCTTGCCTGCGGGTGGCGTGGTAGCCATGGTGGTCAGAGCCTAGCGGCCTGGCGCTCTCAGCAGCTTGCCCTGTGGCCTCCTGCCGCTCACATTTCTTGGTGGTCTGAGTCACAGTGAAAGGTTGACTTTTTTTTTCCTAATAATAGAGCTATGGTTTGTGCAACTATCAGACACATCTCCAGAATCACAAATGCCTTTCATAATAGAAGGGATTTCCTCTCTCTGGATTTTTCAAAGAGACTTTGCTTGGAAAGATGCCCTCTTTATTGAGCAAGTGCAAAACATTCTTTCTGTTTCAACACGGATGCTTGAAAAAAGGGAGCATAAATCCTTTCACATTAATGGCTATTATCAGAGATGGCTCTATAATATAAGCAGAATGGTTGAAGCCATTTTGAAAAGTTCTTAGTGAACAGGATTTAGTGAGATTTATATCACACCCAGAACTTCACTGCCACACATTGTGTATTTGTTTTTAAATTAAGAGGATTTATTTTTTAGGTAACATAAATATAAACAGACAGTAGAAAACACCCTTGGGACTGAAACTAGAGAAGTAGTGGTATAAGGGAAACAGCTGGAGGAGAAATTTCTTGGAATTGTGTGTGTGATCGCCTCCTTTTGGGAGATGAGGAAAGGAAAACAGATGTCAAACTGTGGAACATTTTACAGAGAATCATTTATGATTATGCCTCCCTCAGTAGAAGGAGATGTAAAAGAGATACTTCATGTTTAGTTTGGAATGTAGGGTGAATTGGGGATAATTTGGCATTGGGCAGCAAGCCCTGGCCACAAGGACTGTTAAGCCAACACCAATTAGGGGAGGAGGAGTAGTGAGAAACTGGCCCTGCTCTTCAGGACAGCAGTGTGTGTGTGTGTGTATGTGTGTGTGTGTGTTGGTGCACTGGGCCCTAAACAAGGACTGTCCCCAGTCAGAGGCAGGTTTCTTACAGTGACATCTACCAACTTCTGACTTGACTCTTTACAACTTCCTACACAGAAAAGCAACCAAGAGTTTAGGAGCTCAGTGTCTGTCCAGGCTGGTCTAAGAGGGTCACTCTAGCACATCCATCCCAAGGAAGAATACCCAGCCTGTGAGGGTGTCCTTGCAGCCAGGAGTCCAGGAATGTTGAGGGTGGGTGGAAACAGGGCATGGTGCCAAATACTTCCCACTACATCTCTCTTGGCCTGTCACTTTTTCCTTTTTAAACAGTCTGTTGTTCTTAATTAGATTTTACTATATGGGTGGGCTGAGAAGGATTTTTAAACTATTTCCTTCTACAAAAATGCCTCCAGCTAACTTAGAGATGCCATCTGCAATATAGCACTAGAGAAATCAGGACACTGCAGGCTTTCTGCCTCTGCCAATAACTAGCTATGTAACCTTGAGTGAGTTACTTAAATTCTCTAGGATTCAGATGTGTTACCAGTAAAAGGACTCCTGGATCAGTGAAAGGATGATTTCCAAGGTTCTTGTCAAGGCTAAAATTTACAAGCCAACTTTCCTATAAAATTCATTTGAGGTTTTTTGGTGTCTTTTGAATGTTGTAATTCAATGTCCATGAATTGGACTTGGTAAAGGATGGTAATTTGGTTGCGGTGACAAACAGATCAACAATGGATGGTTTCTGTCTGAAAGATTTCCCCACCTCATTTCACATTGCCTAGCAATGAGGAAGCCTCTGTATTTTGTAAGCTGAGCCTCAACAAATATACATCTATCTCCTTAAAGTAAATAGTCATGGAGGTTGTTCATTCATTATAGCTTTGCTCCTTTTAAATGTAACATTTATTAAGCAGCCTCAATAGCCTTGGATAATCATGTAAGTCTGTAACGCTGGGGGGAAAATGTGTTCCCAGCCTGGGGCAGATAACCTTTGAAGCCAAAACTAGTCAAAGGGAGAAATAAAGTGGGAGAGATCCATTTATTGATTACAAGTAGTTGTCCACTTCTGCTCACCTTTGTCTCTCATGACTTGGCTGCAAAAAGGGACCCCACCAAATCTCTCCAGTCCAGTTATACCCTTGCTCTCCTCACCAGGCAAGAAGACCATGTTTGAGTGTTCAAACTGAAGTCTCGTGTATCAGGAATGAGCATATTTTTAAGGCCAGTTTGTTGATGCAGCTGACACAGAGATGCTGAGAAGAAGGGGAGTGGAAAATTATTTCATTTAAAAATAAATCTTACTAACTTACCTTTCATGCATCAGATTAAGATGGAACTGTTCACAAAGAAACCTTGCACGAAGGAGAAAATTTCAAATATTTGGAAATATTAAACCAAAGCAATGAAACTTCATGAAGTAGAAACATTTGGACTGAATGTTAATTAGAAACAAACTGGGGCACCCATTAACTTTAAGGAAGTTTGAGATCCTCAGTTTAAATATCATCTCCTCAGAGGGCTTTCCCTGACTACCTGATCTAACGCAGAATCCTGGTTCTCTATCTCCCCTTTTCATGTCACCCTGTCTCTTCATATTGCCCTGCTTCATTTTCTTCACAACACATATCATCTGAAATTATCTTGTTTATTTTTTCTGTGGAATGTCCCTACATGCAGGCATCCTCTCTTACTTCTTACTGTGCCCCAGCAATTTGGCAGGAGTATGAGCAGTAAATATTTATTGACTAAATGACAGAATGAGTGGCACATTGGAGACAATTCTTTAGAACTATTTTTCAAGATGGAAAAACTGTCAGAAAAGATAAAAAGTCACCCTGTTCAGGATTTACCCCAAAAGAATACCTGGTGGGTCTCCATTGCAAAGTGGCAAACAGCATGGAACAGTGAGTCAGAAGACCTGGCTGTGTTTCTGCTAGAGGCAGTACGATGTCAGCAGCAGAAAAGAAGGGAGAGGTCAAAGCCGTAACCTCCTTTCTAGGTGGGTTTACACCCACTCTTTGCCTAAAATAAGGCAGAACTGGGAAATCCCCAAGGCTGCACAAATGACATTGAGACATGTCCTGGAAAGACCTGGCCCATTCAGATGATTTATTAGAGCTTCCCCCACATCCCCTGTGGGTTTTTTCATATGCAATATGGGCGTGCATTGGCAGAGCCAGAGCAGTTATATAATCTGACCCTATAAAAACCAACAAAGATTCAGATAAGCAGGGCTGGTCCTGACCTCTCAGGCCTTCTGCTTCCTCTTCGAGAGTGTACTTCTGCCTTGCTAACTAAAACCACCTTCCAGCCTTCTCATTTTGCTTTGTATTCCTTGTCTAAATGCACCAGAGGAGGGGTGAGAAAGACCCCTCCCTGTAACATTCCCTGTAGAGCCCGCTAAATATCTGTTGAGTGACTTTCAAGACTTAGTTCAAGTTTGTGTTCACAGCATTAAGAACACATTATTTATTTTGAAATGCCCATGCAGTGGGGCCCAAATGTGGCAGAAGAATGAGATAAGAAATTCTTTCTAAAATAAATGCCATGCTTAAGGGAATGCCTACATTTACTAACCTCAAAAAATATTTTCTTCTATCTTCCATGAAAACAGAAAAATATTTAAGTCTTCATTAAATCAAACATGACACATAGTTAATTTTCTTGGCTATTTTATGACAGCCCAGAAGATGGGGTCAAAGTTGTTAATTCTGGTTCAAACTCTGCCCTTCTTAGCTTGAGTAAATCACAATTTCTGCAAGTCTCTTTTCATCTTTTAAAAAATTAAAAAGGTAATAATACCCACCAACATTCCTGCCTCTCCTGGGCATATGTTAGACTCCAGGGATGAAACATATGTGAAAGTGCTTGTAACTTGGGGGAAAAATATGTTGCCAGCCTGGGGCAAATAACCTTTGAAGCTGAAATCAGTCAAAGGGAGAAATAAAGCAGGAGAAACCTGTTTATTGCTTACAAGCAGCCATCTACTTCTGCTCGCCCGTGTCTCTTGCAAAAGGACCCCACTACACCTCTCAGGCCCAAGTATGCCCTCACGCCTACCTGCCCCTCCCACCCTCCCCCTTGTAATCACCTATTGATATGGAGACTCACTAAGGCCAGGTGAGATATTCTGGAAATATTGCAATTTTACCCACAGTGCTTGATGATAGTGCCAACTATTAAGGATTGTAAGTGTATTAGCTATTTTTTACATTGATGATAGAAGGATATGTAAGCACATGATGACTTTGTGACTGATGGAGAATATAATTCTACTTCAGTGGTTATGATGAAACAGTCAACTGCCTGAACTAGCAGTACTCTTTGCCTTCAAGATCATATGAAGTGGTAAATGCAAGAAATAATGATAGTGTAGAAACTGCAGTTAGGGAGCCATTTCTGTGCTAATTGGGCCCGATCCCAGTGGTGTGTTTATCAGAAATTTAGCAACTGGAATAGATATCTAGAAATATAATTACATGGTTTCTTAACTGCATAAGAGACACTAAATTGGAAAATTATCTCCTGATCCCTCCTACTTATTTTCATTAATATTCACATAGCTAAATCTTTTCTTACTCCGTGCTCTCTCTTCCATCTCATCAAGACTACATTCTCACATTCAAAATCCTTTTCCTCAAGAAAACTTCATTTCTAGAGCCCAAAACATGAAGTTTTGGAAGGAAATAGGGTAAATGTTAATAAAGGTCAACTCTGCATCATGAGATTACAACATCTTATTATATTTTTTCTACACTTACCAAAATTTTCATAATTAACACTTATTCTTTTCATACTAAGAAAAACAAGGAAACAGATGTATTTAGGAAGCATTATGCAAATAATATTTTAGATAATACTAATACTTGGGGATATCCTGGAGGGAATGAGAGAGCCAAAAAAATAAATTTTAGAACTACTAGACACTACTTCCTTTTGGGAGAGTCCCAAAACACAATAGTATATTAAACACTTGCAAGATCCTGCAAAAAAGAAACCTGTTTCACTCTGTTTAATCCAGCATTTTCCATAAAACATGTTTTTCATGCAAAATCTGTAAATATTTTGTGAAACCAGTGTGGAGAAAGTGAAGGTTCCTATGGCCAGGATTCTCACCTGGCCCTGGTCCACTTGCTCACTACACATATGTGGGCAACTCATTGTTATTGACTCTCTATATAAAGAGCTCCACACAGTGCTCTGGGCTGTTGCATGGATGCAGGGCTGCAGGAGAGCAGAGACTGGAGTGGTGGCAGTGCTGAGGACAGAGACAAAGGAGGATTACAGACCTTTAGACTGTTGGATGCAGATGTCATTCTAGTGCTCGACCTATCACTAGGAGAACAAGCCTGGTAATAAACCCCTTTACCCCAATAACATTCCATTGTCATTCCTCGGTCTTACTGAATCCATAGTGAACTTGCCTGGGGCTGAAACCCATTGGCAAGACACCAGTAACCCACAGAATGTCCTTTTGGGAACCACAGGTGATTGGGAGAAACTTTTGCTGAGCAAGAGGATGACATGGGCTTTCTCACCAGGGCCCATGGATCACTGGTAGGCCCACTGGTGGACTTTAGGCAAGAGCCACAAACCCCAGAAGCTGTATGCACAATATTGAGTGTATATACACATACATGTGCTTTCTTCCTGGGGAGATGGTCCCTAATGCTCATATATTCTCAGGCATCCACATCCTGGAAAGATAAAGGACCATGGACGTAAGTAAAATCAGCTTCTTGGTATTCATTACTTCTGCCTAAGCAACACTTTGCCATCAAAATAAAGCAGAAAAAAATCAAGAAATCTGTTGTCATATGTAGGGAAAGTGGAGGTTCCGTGGCCAGGATTCTCCTGACCCTGAAATACGTGTGCAATGCCCACAGATGCAGGCTTGTACATGTGTTGGCAGTGAGCTATTATTGACCTTATAAAGAGCTCTGCTGAGTGCTCTGGGGCTGCGAGGTGGTGGACAGGTCTGGGTGCAGAGACCCACTTGCTGCATAAACCACCACCATGAGAATAAAGCTTGGTGTGAGACCTTTTACCCCAAGAACGCTTCGCTGTCATTTTTCAGTCTCACTGAATCCATAATGAAATTGCCTGGCGTTGAAACCCTCGGGGAAGACACCATATTTAGCAAAAACAAAACAAGAAAGATGCCCAGGTATATTTGGATTTCAGATACACAATGGACACTTTAGTACAATGATGTCTCATGCAATATCTGTGACATCCTTGTCCTAGAAAATTACTTGTTTATAATTTAAGTGGACATCCTATATTTTATCTCACAACATTAGTTATCTCAAATGTATTAGCCCTGGTGCTGTGGAGCACACTGGGAGAAATGCCTTTTTACTCCAGATTTGGTCCATGGACCAGGAGCATCAGCATTACCTGGATGCTTACTGGAAATGCAGAACCTCAGGCTCCACTGCAGACTTGCTGAATCAAAATCTGTGCTGTGTCAAGATCCCCAGGAGAAGTGTTCACATGTTCAAGTTTGAGAAGCCCTGATGGATATAAAGAATTCCTGATGTGACGGTTTTCAGCCCTGGCCTTGCATCGAAATCACCTGGAAGCTTTAAAAATACCTGTGTCTGGGTTTCTTTCCAGAGATATCTGAGGCACAATCTGGACATCAGTATTTTTTAATACCCCCTCATCTCCACCCCAAATAATTCTAATGTGTAGCTGTGATATTGTGATTCATAAGAAATGTACATTTGATCATTCAGATGACCAAAAGATATTTCTCATATATATTTGGTCCTGTGGGTGGCTCCTGGCTTATAGCTCCCCAAACCTTTGGAATTTCCTGAGCCATAAGAGCAATGGGAATATCTTTTGCTATAATATTTGGTATCTTGTCCTCCATTCCTGAAATTGCTTCAGAGCTATAAATGTGAAATAGGTGTATTGTTATTCATAACAAGTCCCTTCCCACCTGAACTGAGAGTCCTTATTAATTTGGCTTTTAGAAAGCACCTGTCTTGCCAATGGGTTTCAGCCCCAGGCAAGTTCGCTATGGATTCAATGTGACCAAAGAAATTGACAGCAAAACGTTCTTTGGGGTGAAAGGGTTTATTACCCGGCTTGTTCTCCCAGCAGTAGGTCGAGCACTAGTGTCTCTGCTTCCACCCAGAGCACTGGGCCGAGCTCTCTATATAGTGCAAAAATAGCTTATTGCCTAAAGGTATGGAAGCGGTAGCCTAGCAACAGGCCAGTTACATCATCAGGTGGTTTAAGTTCACTGAGGATCCTGGCCATAGGAACCCCAACTTCTCCACAGCACCTAAGGATTGGGGCTGGTTGTCAAGAGAACCACCCATGTGCATAGAGGGTTGGAGTCTTCAGTCCCACCCCCTGACCTTCAGGAGGGAGGGGAGAGGGCCTGGACATTGAATTAGTCTCCGTCGGCCAAGGTTTATTCAGTCATGCCTATGGCATAAAGCCTCCATAAAAACCCAGAAGGAGAGGGTCCCAAGAGCTTCTGGGTTGGTGACTGGATAAAATGAGAGTTCCTGTGGCCTGGATTCTCACCTGGCCCTGGTTGACTAGCTCACTGCACACCTGTGGGCAATACATGGCTGTTGACTCTATATAAAGAGCTCCACCCAGTGCTCTGGGTGTGACACGGTGGCATGGCTGCAAGAGAGCAGAGGCTGGAATGGTGGCAGTGCCAAGGACAGAGGCCCAGAGGATGGCTGTGCAGACAGAGGGGCCCAGAGGCAGCGACTGGCTTGCTGCATGCAATCTCACTCTGAGTGAACAAGATTTTAGTGACTGACCTGCCACCTGGAAATAAAGTTGGGTATAACACTTTCACCCCAAGAACGTTTTGCTGTCAATTTCTTTGGTCACTTTGAATCCATGCCAAACTTGCCTGGGCTGAAGTCCACTGGCAAGACAGTGACCACATGTTGGAGGTGCCTGGAGCAGGCATGGAAGCTCTTGCCTTACCTTACCCTATGGGTCTCTTCTCTTTGGCTGTTACTGAGTTATCGCCTTTAAAAATGAACCGGTAACATTGTGAGTAAAATGTTTCTCTGAGTTCTGGGAGCCACTCTAGCAAATTAACTGAACACCAGGAGGGAGTTTGTCATGGGAATCTCTGATTATAGCCAGTTAGTCAGAGGTACAAGTAACAACTTGGACTTGAGGCAGGCATCTAATGTGGGGGCATAGGGCTGAGCACTTAACTGGGGGGATCTGACAGCTATCTCCAGGTAGTTAGTATCAGGACTTAGTTGAATTTTAGGACACCCAACTATTGTCAGACAATTATTTGTTGGTGTGAGGAAATTCCCCCCAATACATCAGAATTGGGTACAGAACCTGTAGTACCTAAAGTGGCACCTTCATACAAAGTCGGGGACCCAACCACAGTGAGGACTTTGTCAAAATGAGCTGACCCAGGGCCACTGAACCAAATCTCCAGGTGTGGCTGCAACTTCAGAAAACATCTGGTACATTCTACTGTATACTCCAGTTGTGAAGTATTAATGTTCAATACAACCTAAAATGGGGTTACCCAGCTGCTATCTGATCGCCAGGTTATTGAGAGAAGATGGAACACCCATGGGAATTCAGCATTCGACTTTGATTAGGCTTGGTTTTCCTCCTGTTCTCCCGGCACTCGAGAACCACAGGTGGAAGGACACAAAGCACCAGGCAGCATGGCCTTTCCCACCAGAGGGAATTCACGAATGTTCTAATTTATATGAAGAGCTACCATGGTGCTTGCAGGTGAAGTCACTTGTTCTGACTCGGGGTGAGAAATGGCGTCCCACAAGTCTCGTTAGAGCACTCAGTGAATTCTGAAAAGGGTTCCGACAGAAGCTTGGAATGGTTTAAATAATTCTGAGTTATATGACCCATTGCAAATGGTGGCCCGTTTGCCTGCTGATGTAGAACCCAGCTGCAGAGAGGGACATGCGGCATGTGCCTGGTGTGAGATCCGTGGGCTGAAAACCAGGCCAGGTGTCAACAGTTACAGAAATTCTCTCCTGTTTCCACAGCACATGGTAACTGAGTGCAAGGCTCCATGAGAGGCAGGCAGAATTCCAGTCAAACTGCTAAATTGTAAATCTTGGGGATTTCATCTGAGGTTGAGCCCGTAAGATGTCTTCTCTTTTGGACAGTTATTTTTCAACTTCTAGAAGAAACTGAATATCAATTAGTTAGCACTTCTCAGCCTTGGGTAAATTTTCCTGCTAATTAAAATGTTTGATATTCTTGAAGGACGAGAAGTGGAATGTGAATACAGTAAGAGCTGAGACTGTCTTTGATAGAAGCAAATAGGCCTGTTTCTGGAGTTATGACCACTGGTGGCCCAGGGGCTTGATGGCAAGTTGATCTAGTTGATGACACACGGGGCAGCCAGTGGGCTATCTAGTTCAAAAGAGGCAAGCTGATATTTTTCTCTTCTTTTCAGAAGCCCTAGAGTGGTTTTCCCTCAAGGCTGGAATGTTTGAGGTTTTTCAGATAAAATGCAATATACTATCCTCTCGTATTAAACCTATCTCTAACGTGCTTAGGGATCTTCTGAGGGATTGTTGAAATGCAGTTTCTGACAATAAACCTGTGTGACCTGAGATTGCGCGTTTCTAACAAGCTGATGTTGAAGCTGTTGGCCTGCAGACCACACCTGAGTAGCAAGCCTCCAGAACTTTTAAGCCATGTGTATCAGTCAGGGTTTTCCAGAGACAGAACCAATAAGGTAGAGAGAGATACATATGTACGTGCACAAATGTATCGAGAGGGAAGTGTTTTAAGGAACTGGCTCCTGTAATTGTGGTGGTTGGCAAGTCCAAAGTCGGCAGGACAGACTGGCTGGCAACTCAGACAAGAGTTAATGCTGGAAGCAGAATTTCTTCTCCAGGAAACCTTACTTTTGCTCTTATGGCCCTTCAATGGATCTCCCCTGCATTCCTGAAGGTAGTCTCCCTTCCTTAAGGTCAGCTGATTACAGATGTTAACCACTCCTACAAAATACCTTCACAGCCACCCCTGAATTAGTATTCGATTAACAAGAGCCCAGCCAAGTTTACTCACAAAACTATCACTCCGTGGAGCTCATTCTTTAAAAAAGTTTCTACTTACTGTCTAATAAGCAGAATAGATAAAAACAGAAGCGCTCTGGTTAAACTGGGAGCGGGGATCCTAGAGTTCGGCCTCTCATTGCTCAGGGCTCCTGCCTCCCTGCACCACCTGCCTGCCTGCACCACCTGCCTGCCTGCACCACCTGCCTCCCTGCACCACCTG
>JAQQAC010008719.1:27903868-28082932 GCA_029783875.1 Phataginus tricuspis | reverse complement strand
GAATCGCACCCAAGGGGGAGGGTCTGGGCAACTCGTAACTGGGAACTAATGTCTGGGAACTGGTCAGGGTGACCTGGGTCTCTAGGGATGACCCCCCAGACTCGGCGGATTGTTTGGACCTTAGGGTTCCTTCCGGAGGCCACCCTACACTAAAGGTGGTCTATATGGATTCACACAGGGTTTTCAACCTGCCGGGAGTTAATTTTACTCCATAGTCTCCTGAAAATTCCTTCCTAAAATTTTTGATCGTGGTGTTGAGAACTGCGGGTCTGCTGTGCCCTGACCCCCTGATGTGCCCGTGTCATGGTGCCGCGACACCAGACTGGGGCCCTTCAGAGAGGAGGCCGGTCGGATGCCCGTCTGTTTGCTCTCCTCCCGGAGACCGTGGTCAGCCTTGACTCAGGTGCACGCGCATAAGTCCAGGGCCAGGTCAGCCGAAGCTGAGTCACTGTTATGTCGTGGCGGCCGACCGCGAAGGGCCACTCGGATTCTGTAGCGCAGGCCATGGGATCACAGATTCAGTGCAGACCGAATGATTTCAGCCGCCCCGCACACTCACTCACACACTCAGGCCCGAGTTTAATCATCGCCCCCCCCCCCACCGGGAATGTCCACCTGTCAGACTTCTAACAAGTCCCCGGAGGTGATCAGGCTCCCCTTCCACCCCAGCGGGTGGGACTGGCTGGGTGAGGGGCCCCGGGGCCTCACCGGATTCGACGTCGGAACCAGGTCCTCACCTGCCCAGCCTCCTTGAGTCCGGCGGGAGCAGCGAAGCGGGGCGGCCCAGGGCGACGGGGCGGGAGACGCCGGAAGGTCGGGCAGGGCGCGCCTTCTCCCTTGCGGTCTCCTGTCCCATCGCCGCCCGCCGTTGCCCCAAACCGGTGGCAACAATGGGCCAGCACGGTTGGGTTTCCTGGTCAGGGAACCAAATGTTATGGAAAATACTGAAACCTGGACTGGATCACTGACGGAAGAACCAAGTGGCACTCGGAGGTCTTGGAGCGTTGAGGTTTTATTTTACACCGGCGGGCTCGGGGGAGGAATCCACCGAGGTCTGAGCCCTGAGCACAAGCAAGGGGAGCAATTTATATTATTTTGATATGTGGCATTTCGGCATGTGCAGGGCAAAAAAGGGAGTCTGAAGGAGGGGAGGAGGGAGCTGGGAGTGCTTTGCCAACTGGAGGAAAAAAGCGGTTTGTTGACCTTGACGGCTGTGTTGAGTATTTTCCTTATCAGCGCCACTTTGGGAAGGAAACCTGAGAGCTCTGTTTGGATCTGTTGACTTGGAGAGTCTGTGAACACCAAGGAGTTTAGGAGAGAGCTCTGAGCTACAGATGTAAACTATGAGTCTTTAGGATAAAAATGATAGCTGAAGGCAAGGTTGTGGCACCCCGAGGGTCATTGTAGAGGAGGAGACCTGCGGCTCCACACAACAGAGGGATGACAGAAGGGGAGATACAGCCGAGACCCCCAAGAATGAGCAGCATTAAGGGGGGGGGAGCACGTTGTCCAGGAAATCAAGGGTAACAACCTTTCGAGAAGCAGGGTGTGAACAGACTCTGTCTGTTGCTCTTCGTGGGTTGAGTAAGACTGAGGACCGCTCTTTAGTTCGGTAACTGGGAGACCATTGGTCACATCAAGTAACATGGTTTTGGTAAAGTGGGGAAGGAGACGGCCACCTCTTCTGGGTGTGCTCCAGAGGGAGTGGGGGGTGAAGGGGAGACAGCAAGTCCTCTCATCGTTCCTTCAAGGAATTTTTTGGCAAACCAGAAGGAAGTAGCAGCCAGAGAAGGTGGGCTCTAGAGAGATTTGTTGTTTTAAGATGGGAGATATGCCCATGTCATATCCTTCAGATTTTATGCTGAAGGAAATACTCAATAGAAAAGGGGCAACTGACAACCTAGGAAGCAGGATTCTTATGGGGATGGGGAAGGAGATGGAATCTGTGCACAGCTGAAAGGTTGGTCTCCACGTGGCATCGTGGGCTTCCACGTTCAGGATGATTTGCCCAGTGTTATGGGAGGACAGGCAGGCCCGTGGGAACAGGCGCAGGAAGGTAGGGAGATGAATGCTTCATTTTCTCAGTGAAATAGGAAGTATGGTCATGAGCTGAGGAGGAGCTAGGAGGGTATGCTGGGGGGGGGGGCTTTGAAGACAGGGTAAAGGTGTGTAGACCTGTGTGATGGGCTCACTTGAGGTGTAAGAGCCTAAATTTAAAGTGAGACCAGTCAGCATGGTGGTAAGTTTTTTTCTTCACCTGCGTCTGGCTACCTGGGTGCAACCACAAGAGTATGGGGTCCGTTAGATTTAACTGGTGTTATGGATTGAATTGTCCCCCATACCATTCATGAGTTGAAGCCCTAGCTGGAGAAAGGACCTATAAGGAGGTAAGAAATGTCAAATACAGTCATAAGGGTGGGGCCTTAGTCCCATAGAACTGGTGTCTTCATAAGAAGAGACAGAGACCCCAAAGTGCTCTCCTCCTGTGTGTGCACAGAAGCCAGGCCGCGTGGAGACGTGGTGAGACAGCGGCTGGCTGTAAGCCAGAGGAGAGCGCTAGCCACAAACCAGCCCTGCTGGCATTCTGATTGTGGACTTCTAGCATCCAGGACTGTGAGGAAATCAAGTTCTGTTGTTTAAGCCACTGAGTCTGTAGAATTCTGTTATGGTAGCCCGAGCACAGTAATCTGACAGGGATGGAATTTTTCCAGGCAAATGTTACAGAAGATGGAACTAGGAATGATTTATGTAAGGCTGAATTGAATGAGAAAACAGATGTAAGATGCTAAGCCTAGTGTGTGGAACAGGCCATTGCTCGGCCAACGGCGGGTGCTGCTAGCTGCCTGCCTTCTAAGGGCCACCTTCTGTTTCCGCTATGATGATGGATACGGGCTGGGAAAATAGGCCCGGAAGTAGTAAGGGGTTTGCCGCAGGAGCTCACGGTCAAGTGGAGGAGACAGCACAGTGCCAGCACAGGGTCACAGACATCAGAGTTGAGAGCATTCTGATCTGGAGGAAATGTCACAGGGGAGGTGGCACTAGCTGAGCATGAAGCTGAGAAGGAGCTGCCCAGGAGAGGGGGTGCATTCTAGGCTGATGGGTCAGAAGGCTCAGGATTTCTCTGCGTTTACTACCTTCTGGGAAGCACTTTTCTCAAACAGTATAATGTAATTACCAGATGTACGCTTTCTCAGCAACACTCTTAATTACTGGAATGTCCCCCACACCGTCACCTGGGCAAAGGCAGATTTACTGTGAAGCTAATTAGGTTTTAGCTTCAGGACCCATTGTTGTGACCTGTCCCTTCCAAGGCCTTATATATTTGCACCTAACTTTGTGGTTTTTTTTTTTTACAAAGAGAACACCATCACTACCATCTTGTATAAGGTTTAGGCCAACACCTCTGTCCTCTCCTCCTTCTGGTTCATTCTAGAGGTAGCTGAGTTCACTGCTGAAAGTTTTCTTTTTCCCCATCTCATACTGAAGGAGTAAGCTTTCCTTAGGCTTAATGATGTCCTGCGGTTTATTCTTGCACCATCTGTGTAGGGAAAGAGAGGTCTGATGAATTCCTTGGGAGAGTAGGTGAGCATGAAAGGGAGGATTATGTTTAAACTAGAAACACTTGAACGTGTTTATGAAGAAGAAGAAGGATGGAGGGAGGGAGATTAAGGATGTCTAAAAGAGGAGATTGATGGAGAGGGGATTTAGCACACAGCAGAGGGGGTTGGCCTTTAAAGGAAGAACCCCTGTCCCTCAAAGGTAACAGAAAGGAGGCTAGAAAGGATGTATTTTAAGGTAGATTAACAAATGCAGGAGGTTCTGGCTCATGGGGCCTCCATTTTCTCTTTGGATTCTGAGAAAACATCAGGTGCCAAGAGGGAGAGATCTGAAAGCTGTGTGGGAAGCTTGAGGTCTGTGTTTGGAATTTTAAAACTAGGAGCCTGCAAGGAATTCACCAGAGGCAAGAAAAAGCACCAAGGAGCAGCTCTGAACCAAGCTTGTGGGGGTACCAGGCAGTGTAGGAAGAGGATCCTTTCCCACATCACTGGGGCCTCACAGTCTGCTTCTGCCAGGCCTGAGTCAGCTAAGGAAGGAGAGAAAGGAGGCAAATCAGGCGAAGGATATGGAGCTGCTGATGGACACGTCACATGAGGGGTTAGCCAGGGAGCAGGTTGCATATAGATTGGAATTTGGGCACCACAGGTCTCGTGAGGTCAAAGATCATGTTTGGTGGGGAGAACGCTAAAGGGAAGGAAAGGAGACCATGGTCTGAGCAGGACTTCTGAAGGAGAGTCTGAGGAGGCCCAAATATGATGATGAAGAAGCCCAGGGTGGCCCAGAAAGACCTAGAGGGGTGAGGTGAGTGGCACAAAGCAGAGCTCGGAATCGAGAGATCAAGGCCAGACAGAGCTCCGCACCGCAGACCCCGAGTATACAGGGAATGACTGGGCCTTCTGGGGACCGGCCTGCAGGGTGGGGAAAGGCAGAGCGACATGTCCGTGTCCTCGTTCCCAGGCCCCATGAGTATGTTACCTCACAGAGCAGAGGGATTTTGCAGATGTGATTCAGTTAAGCATTTTGAAATGGGAGATTATTCTGGATTATCCAGGTAGCAACAAAGTAACCACAAAGATCCATAAAAGAGAAAAAAGAGGCAAAAAAGCAAAAATAGAAGAGATGACAATGAAGCTGAGGCCTGAGTGATGTGATTTCCAGCTCTGGAGGTGGAAGAAGGGGTCATAAACCAGCAGATGCAAGTAGCCGGTAGGAGGTGGACAAGGAGATGGATGAAACGGCTTCCCCTCCAGCCCCCAGTGGGGACGCGGACAGGCCGGCCCTGTGATCCGGGCCCTGTGTGGGTCGGGCTTCTGGCCTCCAGAGCTGTGAGATAATAGATGTATGATGTCTTATGCCCTTTGGTTTCCTAGTGCTGCTGCAACACATAACCACAAACTAATAGAGATGGAAGCTGGCTGATACAAATTTCTCCAAAGGGAGGGATTTTGAAAGAAGGTAGAAGAGCAGGACTCTGTGGGCAGAAACCTCCAGAGGCGGAAGAAACCGCCTCTGGCCACCAGATAGAGCACGTGCGCAAGGGCGAGCTGCCTCTTCTTGGGAGACAGTTCTCGAGGGAAATCCAGGTTTCAGTTCGAGCCAGGAAGGAGAGAGGTAGTGACTGGGAAGGTTAAATGTAGGGGACTATTTTAATTTTGGCTCTAGAACAAGAACTTTCTAAGTGTCTTCTAAATAGATAGAAGTCAGGTCCTGGGAGAAGACCAAACTGAACAGGAATAAGAACACTTAACAGAATCTGTGATAGGGCGGCAGGCTGTGCGCCCACCACGGCCATTACTGAGCATCACAGGAAAAGGAGGCAGGGCCTTGGGAAGGGATACAAAGGCCAGAGACCCAACTTTGCTCGGCAGTTTTAAGATGCCTTTGGCTCCCTTTTCAGTTTAGCTGGCTGGATTTCATGCATCTTGCCTGCCTCTGCTGGTCTTAGTCAAATGCCAAAATAAACCTTTTGCTTTCTCAAGGACTGAGACCAACTCTGTGCAGAGCAGCCCATCATATGCAGTGCTAATTAATAATTGTCATAAACAAGTCAAAATTAACGAATTTCTTCACAAGTTATAATAAAAATTTGTCTCTGATTAGAGACTGTTTTGCCATATTAGGCTCTTGAGTGCGCAGGATTTAACTGAATTAAGGTAAGTCACCAAGTGCTGGAAATCTCCCTGTGAGAACGAAATCAAAATATAATAAGGGAGCTGGACAGAAGGGACCTTCCACACAAATAGATGTGTAACGGTCAAATCCCAGTCCCTTAGTCCTGGTAAGCTGTGCTCAGTCATGTGTGAGTCAAGGGCCTTCTTTTTTACCTCCAGCAAAGGCCTAAAACAAAGCGGGCTTAGATTCTTCTAGGCCTACCCCCTGGATATGGACAGGCCTTTGGACAGTACCACCTCTGTGAGGAGGGGAAGCAGGAAAAGGAGAAGCCAAGGGAAGAACAAAGAAAAAGGGCATTGAGGGGGAGCAGAGCCGGCCTTAGCCCCTGCCTTTGGCCTTCACCAGGGTGGCTGTTCCTTCCGAGCAAATGGTCTCCCCAGTCTGTTACCACCCCCACTGCAAAGAAAAGAAGAAGGACCCAAGCAAGGCAACAAAAAGATAGAAATCCAAGACACTAGCCATTGGCAGGCTAGAAGCAAAAGCTTTTAACATTTTGTTAATCATATGGGAGGTTCTGCCTCTTCACGCAGTGGCCCAGTTCTGTCCTTGACTTTCACTCCTGTCAGGCACTCGCCTACCTGGGGTGGAGGAAGAGGTTGCGGGGCATTGACTTTCTCCCTACAAACCAGCCAATAAGTATTCCCTTTCAAACTTCAAGTTCTTAAACTAGAAGTTATTGATATGCATGTTTCCTGTGTCTACGTTCATCCATTTGTTCCTCCCTGTGTACAAAGCTAAGTAATGAAGCATTCGCATTAGGGTTGTTAGCATATTTAAAAACATTTGCATCGCCTGGTTTCCCGGTGGACCGAGGCATGCCTTTTCAGGAGCCAGCTGGTGTTTATGTGTACAGTGGTGTATCGAGTGCGAGAAGGATAATTGACTGCCTTTCAAATACCTATTTCTTGCCCTTGAAGCAGGTGCACCCACACTGGCACCAGGGAGCCTGGCTGCCTTCATCTATTGCCAGAGACTGGAGTCGGCTAGCTAACAGTCTCCAAAGCCAGACGCAGAATTAGCTGTCTCGGAACCGCTTGTCGGTGAGGCCTGAGGAGCTGTGCAGGGGGACGTGGATGAGGCCCCTGCCGAGTTCAGAGGCAGTAGAAGCAGGTGAGACGCAGAATCACTGCAGTGCCCACGTGCTGGGTCACCGTGATGCTGTCTCAGGATAGTTATTCTTGGTGCAGGAAGAGCACAGAGGTTACTCTGAGTCATTTGACCACTTTCCTTTTATAAATAGAGAACTGAGTAGTCTCAAGGCTGGTCCTTACCTTTCTGGATAAAGGAAAAGGTTCAACAGGGCTGGCCTCGTGAGTATGCAGCCTTTACTGTTACCCAGCATCCTGCACTTAGAAGCAACCTGTGCTCAGCTTAAAGCTCTATTGCTGCTGTCATGAAATTCTTGGCTTAAAAAAAAAAATCGTAGTATAATTGACAATATTTCATGTGTACAACACAGTGACTTGACATTTGTATACACTGTGAACTGATCACCCCAATAAGTCTACTTGCCATCTGTCCCCACATCATGTTAATACAGTGTTATTTACTGTATTCTGCAGGCTGCCCATTACATCCCTGGACTTACAACAGGAATTTCACACCTCTTGATCCCCTTCACTCATTTTGCCCCCAAACCTCCTCCCCTCTGGCATCCACCATTCTGTTCTCTGTTATCTATGAGTCAGTTCTGGTTTTTTTGTTTGTTTGTTTTGCTTTTTAGAGCCCACTTATAAGTGAAATTGTGGCATTTGTCTTTCTCTGACTTATTTCACTTTTAACAATACTGATTTTTTAATTGAAGTGCAGTTGACATACATGTTATATTGGCTTCAGGTGCACGAAACAGTGACTCAACGATTATATACAGTACAAAGTGCTCACCGCAAGTGTAGTTACCATCTAAATAACTTTTGAATGAGGGGCTCAGCATTTTCATTTTGCAATGGGCTCTGCAAATTATGTAGTCTATTCTGGTCCCCAATGTGGTTCCTTTGGTTGACAGCCATCTAATTTTAAGGTCACTTCTTTTATAGTCCATAAACCTCTTTTGCATGTATTTATGTATCTCTATCCAATTTTAAGACTTTAGGTTTCCTGAGGATGTGGACTTTTTTTTTTAAATCTTTTTCACCAGGGCCTAGAAGGATGCCTGACATACTATAAATGGTCAATGTTTGTTGAATGATTAGATGCTTGAAAGAGGCTTCCAGGACATTCCCATAGGCAAGGTAATAAGCAGGCTATTGGGATAGTGCCACATTTGGTATCAAATTTACCATAAAAGGGATCATTAATTCTAGACACTTCTCCCCTCCCTCCTCCTCAACCACTTCTCTCTGTCTGAGCCGTAAGCTGCTTTAATGCTTGATTGCCTGCACTGTTTTCTGTTCATCTGATTCCGTAAGCTGAGCAGGGAACCTGGTACTGCCCCCGACAACCGCATAAATGGAGCACGCTGAGCTTCTGTTATTAGAGTTCAGGGAGACAGTTTTGGGGCCTAGGCATGCTTCACCTTGGCCAACTGAGCTGCGGGGTCTTACAGAAGTGAATGTGAGAACAAACATCACCATGACTTCTAAGATGATGTTATAAAGAGTTGCCGGCCAGCCCACACTTGGCGGTTGGACCATGAATCTGGCAATTGTGGGGCTCAGCAGCACCGTAAGAGCTGCATCTGTGCTGCGGGCTGGAGGGAGGTGTTGCGCTGGGACACTGAAGGTGCCCAAGCTGACAACATTTATTACATTTTAAAAAATTAGAGGAGAACCAAATTGGGGACCACAAATGGATTCATTTCCAATGACTGCCTGGAACACTGTTCTGAGCACTGTCCTAAGACAGAAAAGAACACAGTGATGACTTAGTAATTCATGCATGGACATTTATGTTTGCATTTGAGTCTAGCACAGTATCAAATACAAACACAAAAACAAACTTACATTTAAGTTGACTGAATCCATAGATCAATGATGATTTGCCATTGAAATGATGATTCAGAACATGCCACCCCCGAATATGCCCTTTTGGCATATTGGTTATTTTGAGCTGAAGGCACCTGAGAAACAGTAGATACAGGAAGGGCTCTCTCACTCGCCCTTGCTACCAAAAAGCAAGTCATTAAATTTCCCAAGAGAAAGATACCTTCCCCATACCAGGAACAGAAGAACATTCTTACCACCAGAGACTGAGGGTCAATGCCTAAAAGGACCTGTACAAGAAACCTGCTAAAATATCCTGGATCTTCCATAAGTTTCCCCCATATATTTCCTAGTCACCATCTCAATTTACTGCCTCCCCGCCCAAGCCCCTTTGTCTTGTTGCATTCCCCAAATGTATATTCTTTGCATAAAATGGTATATAAGCTTTTTGGCCTCATGGCTTCTTCAGGTCTTTATTTCTTTCTGAAGACTCCTGTGTACATGTAAAAATATTAAATTGGTATGCTTTTCCCCTGTTACTCTGTTTTAGGTTGGTTTAAATTTTAGGCCCCACACTGTAGGGCCTAAGTAGAAGGAAGTTTTTCCTCCCCTACCCCGTCAACACTCTAAGTCTGTCCCTGGAACTTACTAGGTAATTTTGAACACATTTTTTGGCATGAGCTTCAGTTTCCTTAGCTCTAAAAAGAGTTGAAATATATTCTAGTCTTAATATTCTGTAATCACGTCAATCTCTTTGCAAAACGAAGACTGCTGTGTTAAACAATACCCGCTCACAATTCCATTTTGTCTGTATATGCCTAAGGCTCCATTTCTTTGAATCTTCATTGTGGGGACCTGTCTCAATTTCTAATACAGCAAAGTATGTGGTATATTTTTCACAGAATTGCCAAAACACAATTTCTTCTTAATTTGGATTGTGGCAAATCTGAACTGTGGCTAATGATGAGAAATGGGGATTTCAAGAATTACTTCTTGATGTGGCCAGTATGATTTAGGACCTAAACTCACAGCCTTATATCTTTAATGTTTTATAAGTTTGAGATATGGTTCTCTCCAGAGATAATGTGATTTTTTTTTTCAATATGAAAATAATTTCTGTTTATTACTTTCATCAGGGAAGCGGCAATTCCCTTGAACACAGAAATTCCTATGCCTTTGTTTTTCTTTTTCTGTTTCGGAATAAAGTTGATATGCAGTATTATATTGGTTTCAGATGTACAACAAAGTTACTCAGTAATTGTGTATATTACTAGATGCTTGCCATGACAACGTAGTTACCCCATTACCATACTAAGATGCTGTAATATTATTGGTTATATTCTCTATGTTGTAATTCCATTCCTATGACTAACTTATTTTACAGTTTAGTTTGTACCTCTTTACCGCCTTCACCTATTTCACTCACTTTGCTAACCCCTCCCTGCAGACCAACAGTCTGTTGTCTATACTTGTATGTCTATGTCTTATTTGTTTGTTTGTTTAGATTCCACCAATGAGTGAAGTCATGGTATTTTTCTTTGTCTGGATTATTTCACTCAGCGTGATGCCCTCTAGGTCCATCCATGTTGTCACAAATGGCAAGACTTCCTTCTTTTTATGGCTGAGTAATAGTCCATTGTGTATACATACCACATCTTTATTCATCTATCACTGGGCACTTGGGTTGCTTCCATATCCAGGCTATTGTCGATAATGCAATGAACATAGGTGTGTATATATATATTTTTTTAATTCATGATTTTGTTTTTCTGGGGTAAATTCCCAGAAGTGGAATTTCTGGGTCATATGGTAATTTCTATTTTTAGTTTTTTGAGGAACCGCCATACTGTTTTCCACAATGGCTGGACCAATTTACATTCCCATCAACAGTGTAAGAGGGTTCCCTTTTCTCCACATCCTTACCAATACTTGTCTTTTGGATAGTTGCCATTCTGACTGGTGTGAGGTGATGCCTCATTGTAGTTTTTATTTGCATTTCCCTAATGATTAGTGGTGTTGAGCATCTTTTCATGTGATGGATGTCTGGATGTCTCCTTTAGAAAAATGTCTATTCAGGTTCTCTCCTGTTTTTAAATTTGATTTTTTTTTTTGGTGTTGAGTCATATGCATTCTTTATATATTTTGGATATTAACCCCTTATCAGATATATCATTTGAAAATATATTCTCCCATATGGTAGCTTGCCTTTTTGGTTTGTTGATGGTTTCTTTTGCTGTGCAAAAGCTTTTTAGTTTGATGTAGTTCCATTTGTTTATTATTGCTTTTGTTTCCCTTGCCTGGGGAACAGATCCAGAAAGAAATTTCTCCTGCTGATGTTCATGAGATTCTTACCTATGCTTTCTTCTAAGTGTTTTATGGTTTCATGTCTTACATTTAGCTCTTTAGAGTTTACTTTTGTATGTGGTGTAAGACAGTGATCTATTTTCATTGTCTTACATGTAGCCATCTAGTTTTCCCAGTGCCACTTATTGAAGAGACTTTCCCCCATTGTGTATTCATGGCCCCTTTGTCATATATTAATAGACCATAAATATGTGGGTTTATTTCTGAGCTCCCTATTCTGTTCCATTGATCTATGAGTCTGTTCTTGTGCCAGTTTTAATCACTGTAGCTTTGTAATATACCTTGAAAGCTGTTTCTTGAAAGAAAAATCCCCCAGCTTTGTTCTTCTTTCTTAAGACTGCTTTGGCTATTCAGGGTATTTTGTGGTTCCATATAAATTTTAGGATTCTTTGCTCTAGTTCATTGAAAAATGCCATTGGTATTTTGATAGGGATTTCATTGAATCTCTAAATTTTGGGGACAGGGTGGCCATTTTGACAATTTATCTGTGAGCATGGAATAGATTTCCATTTATTTGTGTCCTCTTCATTTCTTTCATCAGTGTCTTAGAGTTTTCAGAGTACAGGTCTTTCACCTCCTTGGTTAGGTTTATTCCTATGTTTTTTCCTTTTGATGCAATTGTAAATGGAATTATTTTCTTGGTATCTCTTTCTGCTAGTTCACTGTTTGTATATAGGAATGCAACAGATTTCTTTATATTGATTTTGCATCCTGCAACTTTCCTAAATCCAGCTATTATTTCTAATAGTTTTTTGGTTGAGTCTTTAGGTTTTTCTATATATAGTGTCATATCATCTGCAAACAGTGACAGTTTCACTTCTTCCCTACAAATTTGGATGCCTTTTATCTCTTTATCTTGTCTGATGACTGTGGCTAGGATTTTCGATAATATGTTGAATAAAAGTGGTGAGAGTGGATATCCTTGTTTTGTTCCAGATGTTTGTATGTTTCTAGGAATTTATCCATTCCTTCTAGGTTGTTCAATTTGTTGGCATATATTTTTTTGTAGAATTCTTAATAATTCTTTGAATTTTTGTGGTGTTGGTTGTAACTTCTTTTTCATTTCTTATTTGTTTCTGTCCTCTATTTTCTTTTTCTTGATAAGTCTGGCTAAGGGTTTGTCTATTTTGTTTATCTTCTCAGAGAACCAGCTCTCATTGATTCTTTTTTTCTATTGTTTTCTCAGTCTCTATTTTCCCTCTAATCTTCATTATGTCCCTCTTTCTACTATTTTGAGATTTATTTCTTCTTTTCACAGTTCTTTAGTTGTAGGGTGAGATTGTTAATTTGAGTTTGTTCTTGTTTCTTGAGGTAGGCCTGTATTGCTATAAACTTCCCTCTTAGAACCACTCTTGCTGCATCCCACATATTTTGAACTGTTGTGCTTTGTTTTCACTTGTCTCCATGTATTCTTTGATTTCCTCTTTGATCTGTTCCTTGATCCATTGATTATTTAGAAGCATGCTGTTTAGCCTCCATGTGTTTACTTTTTCCATTTTGTTTCTTGTAATTCATTTCTAATTTCATACTGTTGTGGTCTGAGAAGATTCTTGATGTAATTTCAATCTTCTTAAGTTTATTGAGACTTGTTTTGTGTCCTAATATGTGATCTATTTCAGAGAAGTTCCATGTACACTTGAGAAAAATGTATATTCTGTTGCTTTTAGGTAGGATGTAAGTATATATCTATTAAGTCTGTATGGTTTAATGTGTCATTCAATACCTCTGTTTCCCTTTTTATTTTATGTCTGGATGATCTATCCATTGATGTCAGACAGGGGTTTGTTAAAGTCCCCTACTATTATTGTGTTACTGTCAAATTCTCCCTTTAAGTCTGTTAGTTTTTGGTTTATATATTTAGGTGCTCCTATGTTGGGTGCATAGATTTTTATGATTGTTGTATCCTCTTGTTGGACTGATCTCTACAGTTTTGTAATGTCCTTCTTTGTCTCTTGTTACTTTATTTGTTTTGAAGTCTACTTTGTCTGATATAAGTATTACAACTCCAGCTTTTTTTTCAATCCCTATTTGCATGGGATGTCTTTTCTATCCCTTCAGTTTCAGTCTGTGTATCTTTAGGTCTAAAGTGAGTCTCTTGCAGGATGCAAATAAATGAATTTTCTTTTATTCATTCAGTCACCCTATGTATTTTGATTAGAGCATTTAGGCCATTTACATTGAAAGTAATTATCAATATGTGTATGCTTATTGCCATTTTGTTAAATATTTTCTGGTTCTTTTTGTTGGAGTTTTGTTATTCTCTGATCCTTTCTTCCTTTTTTGGTCTCTTTTGTTTTATGATTTTCTTTAGTGTTATGGTTGGTTTCCTTTCTCTTTCTTTTCTGCATATCATAAATTTTTGGTTTGTGGTTATCTTGGGGTTCTTAAATGACATCCTATGAATATAGCAATCTATAATAAGCTGATGGTCACTTACGTTCCTATGCAGTCTAACAGCACTACATTTCTTATGCTCTCTCCTCTGCATTTCATGTGTGTAATATCTTCTTTTACACCTTTTTATTAAGTGATTCCCTTAACTAATTTTAGATTTAATTGCTTTTGCTGCTTTTGTCTTTTTGACCTTCACACCAGTTTTTAAGTAATTGATCTACCACCTCTGCTATATGTTTGCTTTACCAGTGGGAAATTTTCCCTTCCTTAAATTTCTTGCTTCAATTTAGGGTCTTTCTTTTCCTCTTAAAGAAGTCCCTTTAACACTTCTTGTAAGGCTGGTTTAGTAGTGGTGGACTCTTTTAACTTATGTTTATCTGAAGCTCTTTATATCTCCAATTCTGAATGATAACCTTGTTGGAAAGAGTATTCTTGGTTGGAGGTTTTTTTTTTTTTCCATTCAGTACTTTGACTATATGGCTTCTGGCCTGTAGAGTTTCTGCAGAAAAAATCAACTGATAACCTTATGGAGTTTCTCTTATATGTAATTCGTTACTTTTCTCTTGCTGCTTTTAAGATTCTCTCTTAGTCTTTGATCTTTGACATTTTGATTACAGTGTCTTGGTGTGGACCTCCTTGGGTTCATCTTGTTTGGTACACTCTGTGCTTCCTGGACCTGGTAGATGGTTTCCTTCCCCAGGTTAGGGAAGTTTTCATCTACTATCTCTTCAAATAAATTTTCTTCACCTTTCTCTCTTCTTCTGGGACTCCTAATGTGGTCGTTAGGATGTTTGATGTTGTCCCAGAGTTCTCTCACCCTGTTCTCATGTCTTTTAATTCATTTTTCCTTCTGCCGTTGAGCTTGAGTTCTTTCCATTACTCTATCTTCCAAGTCTCTGATCCATTCTTCTGTGTCTTCTAGTCTGCTATTCATTCCCTTCAGTGTATTTTTTTGCTCCCTCTATTGAATTCTTCATTTATGATTGGTTGTGTTTTAGACTTTCTCTTTTTTGAGGTCCATCTTGAGTTGTGGTATTGTTTTTTCAAGTCCAGTGAGTATCTTTATAACCATTGTTTTAAACCCTTCATCAGGTAGATTGGTTAATTCTATTTCATTTAGTTTTTTTTTTCCTTGTTATGTCATTTGGAACATATTCCTCTGTCTCCTCATTTTGTATGACTTTCTGTGCTTGGTTCTTTGAATTAGCTGAAAGGGCTTGCTCTCCCAGTCTTGAAGGACTGGTCTAGTGTAGGAGAGTCCCCTGTGTAGACTGCATATGCCTCATGGTTTTGGCAAGCTGAAGGCTGAGTACGTGTGAGACAGACTTTTCCTGGTGCTGGGACTCCTAGTATGTGGTCCTAGGGGCACAGCATTGGGAGCCCATTGGAGGGCCTCCTGGGTAGACACTTGTGGGTTCTGCACTGGCAGGGAGAAAGTAATGGGCCAGGGACACGTGTAGGGCACATTCCAGGTAACACCCGAATTGGCAGCAGCTGAGTCCCCTATGCCTCCTACCTGTATTCCTGTGCACACTCTGGGCTGCTTGGGACTGCTCTGGGGAATTTCTGTTTCAGGTGCCCACCAGGTCCCGCTGACAGCATGGAGTCAGGCTTCAGGCATTTTCCCCCTCAGTCCCCATGTGCTTTAGGCTGCTCTGGGGAATTTCTGCATCTGCACCCACCAATCTTGCTGGCTGCCAAGATCAGGCACTGTGCATGCACATGTTCCTCCATGGCCCCTGTGTGCTCTGGGCTACTCCAGGGAATTCCCCTGATGATGCCTGCTAGGTCCCACTTGTGACCAGGGATCAGGCCTGGCATGCGTGTTCCCCTGTGGTACTCTGGGGAGTTGCCTCAGTGGCACCAGCCCACAGATTTGTGCAACCTCCCTGTGAGCTGGGGAACGTTCCCATCCTGTTGAAGGGGGCTGGGCTTGTGGATAAAAACAGGCAAAAAGGTGGGACTGCTGGATTGCACCCAGATCCTACTTTCAGCTGTGCAGTAGGAGTGTAAAGGTGCTGGCTGACTCCTCCTACCCTGTGTTGCCTCCAGTGGTTCCCTTGCCAAGTGGTGGATGTTTAGTTCTGAGACTTAGGTTCTTTCACTTATGGTCTAGTTGAACTTTAAACCACAAGGCTTTTTTCTGCACCTCAGGGCAGGAAGTCTATGCCTGGCTTTCTCAGCAGTATCCCTCTCACAACCCTCTGCATGTGACTGTGCTGGACATTGTGTTCCTGCCATTACCATGTCTCTGTCTCTCTTGCTATTTTGTTTTTTTTAATTTGATATTTCTGTCCCTCAGTGTATTGAAGGTGTTCACTTTAGTCTCCATTCTTCTTCAGTGTGAAATGCTCTGTGTAGGTGTAGATTTGTTGTGTTAGGTAGGAGAAGGTGGATTCAGGTTCTCTCTATTCTGCCATCTTCCAAGATATGTGATTCTTTAGGGTAAAAACTGAAAGCAGAGACATTTTCCTTTCACTATGGCTTCTGTGGAGGGGCTAAGACAGAATGTAATTAATTGCTTACTACATTTTTCTCTTGCCTCTTCCCAGTAACTATCCACCATTTCTGTACCTCCCCATCTCAGACCCAAACAATATGCTTTCGTCCTAACTCCAAGAGAAGCTACCTAGGGAACTCCTCAGGAAGATATCAGATAACCAGAGAGGACAATGGGGGTATTTAGGAGGAACTGGGATGTGGTGGGTTTTCCATTATTTTGTTTGATTTTAAATGATAAAGGAATCAAAGTGTCATAGGGATCTTCTTGTGCAGCTAGCCTGGTGCTCCTATATCAGAGGAATTGTCTAATTTAGGAAAAGCATCAGATATCAGGAAAACTCATTGACCATACAGGCACTCACATGCAGAATTGACAATTGCCATTTGGAGTGATTTCAAGGACACTCGGACTTCTTCCTGATCTACATGATTTCCCATTTAACCTGCCTTGATCTCTCAACAGCTTCATTAGAGATTCATCCTTTGGAGTTAAAGTTTTGCCCCCTAATACGAAAATAAAGTGCTCATGGGAGAGATACATTAAATGGCTATCATTTAACTATTAATGATACATTAACTATTAGCTGTCATTTTCTTTAAGTTTATTCTTATTCCAAAAGTAATATGCTTTTTTGGGTAAAAAACTAAACATTAAAAGATGCCAAGCATCCCTTGATCAGTGTTGCACAAATTTACATTGACTTTGAACACAGTGCGTTGTGCAATATTGACCCAGAGACCCTGCCCATGACCACCTGCTCCCCTGTCCTCCCACCAGAGGAAACATTGCTATCAGTTTGACTTAAATCCTCCTAGACTTTATTCTGTGCGTTTGTATATAAACAAGTACTGCTCCTTTTTAATACTCCTGGTCTTGGACCTACGTCTCAGAGGGAACCACTTCTAACAACTTCTGCTTTAAATTCTTCTGATTGTTGTTTTTATGTCTATGTATTTCTTGATTTACCAGCTTGAAACATTGCCTTTTAGCTTCTTCTCCCTGCCAGCTATGAGCTTGCTTTCCCTCACAGCTTTAGCACCACTTTCAGTTCCTCCACTGGTCACATCTGTGCCTTCAATTCCCCGACTCAGCCTGTGCTTCTCTTTCCATCAACATAGACAATGCCTCTCAAATCCCTGTTTGGAAAGGCAGTCACTTCCAGGACTGGCCCACACAGTCTGCCTTGAGATCGTCCACTCTCTCCTTCCTGGCCTCTTTGTTGTAGAGGCCGTCAGGGCTGGTTTTTCCCTCTGTGCGTACTGGAAAGGGCACTGTATCATTCTCCTTCACTCGGGAAGGGAAATCACAGCTTTTGAAGGGATTGTCATTGAGAATGCTCCTACCCAGTTGATGGGTAATTGTGTCCATGTGGTGAGGCTGTGGTAACTAGTTGTTTAGTCAAACACTAGTCTGGATGTGACTGTGATGGTTTTTTTCTTTTTACCTGTAATTAGCATTTGCTATCAATAGACAGTATGTAAAGCAGGTTACCCTTTATAATGTGGGTGGGTCTCATTTGATAGATTGGAAGCCTTAAGAGTACAGATGAGGTTTACTGAAGAAATCCTGCCTCAAGACTGCAACATCGAGACCCTGCCTGGGTTTCCAGGGGCCATCTGCCTACAGATTTTGGACTTGCCAGCCCACACAGTTGTAGGAGCCAGTTGCTTAAAATAAATCTCTATTTCCCTGTCTGTATCCATCTTAATGACTCTGTTTCTTTGGAAAACACTGATACACCAAAAAAAGCCAATTTTTCCCATGTGATGCCGGGGTTCTTGTTCACGGAGCCGAAGAATGAACTTCGCAAACAGTCAAGGTAGGAGAGCAAGGCAGAGGCTTTTATTTAGAGAGAAAGTGAGAGGACAGAGCTCCTGGCTCAGGCCGGGAGGGGACAAGAGAGTCCCGGGGTGGCGCGTTGTCTAGCGGTTTTATAGGCAGTTGAGAGACAAAGGGCTAGGGATGCACACCTGCTAAGTGGTCCCAAATACCTCTGAAGAAACACTGAGTTTCTTATTAGTCTTCCTGGTTATTTACAAGAATTTTACTGCTCTGATTTCCTCCCAGGAGAGCAGCTTCCTGGTCTGGAGGCATACCACTCAAGACTGCGTGCTTTGCTCCCAAGATGGGCTGAGCTATTGTCTGTTTGTTAAGAAACTTTTTTAAACTAATTGGGTTTTCAAATGGAATCCTTCCTGTTTTTACTATGTTGTTTTGGGGGCTTGCTTGCTACATTGCTTAAGCTAACAAATCACTTGTTTAGGGCCAGAGGAAGAAAAGCAGCCCTTGGGTAAAGTTAGAAAAATAAGTTGGGCCCCCTCAGCAGGCCAAAGCAAATCTCACAATGGATTATCTTACTTTGGTTTTTTTCCAGAGGCCCTCACCCTACTCTAAGCCCACGGTCCCTGTCTCAATGTCATCCTTTGAACATTCCTATCACCAAATTACTCTGGGGCTGGAGCTAAGCTGTGTCAGGGTATACACACCACACATGGCCCAAGGAGAAAGATGAGCCATAAAGCTTTAAGAATTGAAATATAACAGCCCCTTCCCCACCTCCTATGTTGAGGACGGGACACCAAAACATGTGCATTCAGAAGGTTGGATCCTTGCAGAAATATCCTATTTTGCAGCCCTTCTCCCATCCCTTTCATATGCAAGAACCCAGGATGAGGATTGAGGCTGGAGAACAGCAGGGATCCTAACTTCATGGGCAGAGTCACTTTTATCTGGACTAGGGCCTAAGGCTGCCCATAAGGTGTGGTAGCCATTCCCAAGAAGGAGTCATCTACTGAGCAGGCGGCTCCTTGACTGAGGTGGGCCTCAGGGAGAGTGGATGTGGGAATTTGCCTGAGTTAGTATCTAATTCCTGGGCCAAGATACCAGGTTGGACCAGGGCACAGCTGTAAAGAGAGATTCCTCGGCTTCCTGTTGCCAAGGGGAATTTCTTCCTTTTCTCCTTGGCTCATTACCTTAGCACCTGTGGAAGCAGTTGTTGTCTAGGGAGCATCCTCTTGGGGCCCCTAGATTAGTCCTTGGTCTGCCCATTTCCTTTATTTCCCACTCAGCCCATTTGTTCTTATGACTTCAGGGATCACCCCTCTGCTGCTGGCTTCCAGCCCCACTGCTCTGCCAATCGCAGCCCCCGCAGTCCCGCTCCCTAAGGCATCCACCCTTGGTCCATTCCCAACTAGCTCCTTTCTGCAGTTCTAGCTTGCCTCACAATGCATGCAAAATGCCAGCTGCTGGACCAGCTCCCAAAGATTTACACAAACCCCTCCTGTTTCCTGCCTCTAAACCACTGTTGTCTACTCTTACCTTCACTCACTGAGATCTATAACTGCTCCATCTCCCATATCCTCCATCTGCTCCTGCTGTTTTCTACTTTTCAGCTGCAACACAAGCTTTAGAAGCGTATCCCCTGGATTGAATTATGGTAATTGCCTTCCTGGCCCCATTACCACAGCCTCCATGAGAGGCACTCTTATCTTTCCCCCTGGACCACACCCCTAGTTGGGGGTACTTTTTGCCCAGCCTCCTCATGAAGGTATGAGGTTTAGATATATGCAGATCTCACACCCTCATTTCCCAGTGTCCAAAATCAAGGTCATCAGCGACCTCCCATCCTCCTCCCATTCTTATTCTCTGCTTCTAACTACCAAGGTTTAAAAGTTTAAAGACATTTTGAAACCAGCCCTCTCCATTATCCTCTAATTCCATTTAGCACCAAACCCCAGCACTTCCATGTTTCTACTTCACGCCTAAACCAGGCCCTCCTCACCACACACACAGGGGTTCCCACTCGGCCTCCTGACCTCCGTTCTTCCCCTGTCACCCACCTTGCATATCACTGCCTTTTCAGTCTTCCTGAAATACCTCTTCCATCTTCCCATCCTCTCCTCTAGAGACTTTCAGAGCTCATTGTTTCCAAGCCTCGACTTGATGCACTGCTGCAGAGGAGGGTCATGCTGAGATGGGATAGAGTAAGAGCTCCACATGTCTATTAATATTAGCCCTGGAGGCTGCGCAAACTAGCTTCCTTGAATCCTAGTATTCTTATTTTACTATAGGGATAATGCAAAAACACTTTTTATTTATTTTTACTATAAGGCATTATAAAAATATGAGGTCTACTTAGGGTATTAACATATTCTTTTGTCTGGATTTTAAGGTTCCCTGTAAACTGGTCCCCAGGCAGTTGGAAGAGTCCCCTAAATCCTGGTCTTGAAATCCCCAAGGCAGAGGCTCCCAGGACATGGCTGGAGTGCACTGAATTACTTCCAGGTACTGAGTTTCCCAAGTGGACACCCCCCATCATAAAATGGTTGTAATTTGGGGAGAGGTGTCTTTGGGACCAGAAAGCAGAGTTTTGTGATCCTTGCATACAGGGGTGGTGATTAAAGCCACTGCCAACAGTGAGCTTGTCCAGGGAGAGTGCAGGGTTGAGAAGAGGACTGAGGCCAGGGCCAAGAGCGACCCCAGCACAGGGTGAGGCCATTTATTAGACTTCCTAGAGCCTCACTCAGTGCCTACAGCATACAGTGCCTACAGTACTCAAACAGGTTTTTGAAGGGCATTCCATTAAATAGTATATGTTTCATGCATTCATTGATCCATTCTCTCAATAGACATTTATTAAATACCTAAAAAGGATTAGGTTATGTGCTAGATATTGAGGGTGCATCAGTGCTCAAAATAAACATGGTCCTGGAAGCTTAGAATTGTGGGGTGGGAGATTAGAGACAGGCTTTAATCAAATAATCCCAACTATATAACCACCACCACGATAATGTATGAGGTAGCCTAGAGTGTCGGGGAACGTGTTTCTAAAAGTGTGACATTTAAGCTCAGATCTAAAGACTTGGCTGAGTGAGTTGTGAGGAGGTTCAGTACATTCCTGTCCGTGGTGACTGGTGGCCTCTGTAGCTCTCCCTGGGAAGAGACTCTGATAGGGAATTTCTGGGTGCCAGGAAGCAAGGTTGGATCAGATGCAGGATGCTAGGCTATTTACTTGCTTTTCTGCAAGTAAAACTTAGTAGAGTTTCTCCAGTAACTCTGTGCAGGGTGTCCCCTGCTGGGTACATAAAGTTGCCTTACTTAAGAGGAGTTATATTAAAAACCTGAGTTTGAAAGTTACTTGGAAAATATTGCAAAAGCACAAAGTTTAAGCCCCATGTAAACAATCCAAACGTTTTTCTCCGAAGTCACATACTTGGTCATGTGTTTGGGACAGTCTCAGTGGAGACCCCTGGGCTTAGAACACATCTAACCCAGCCTCTGGCTCCGTCTTGTCTGGGAACAATAGCACACATGTTTGGCAACAGGCAAGAGACTTCAGCCTGTAGCGAACACCTCCCCTTTATATAACATAAGGTTTTCAACTGCTGGATTTTCACACCCTACAATGTTAATTCTCTTTGCCACTTGAAGGACACGAGGCTAAGGAGGTTAAGGATTAAAGGGAATATGTGAGGAAAGCATTTTTCTTGTTTCACTTTTGTAATCTTAAAGTAAAATAATGCTTAGGAAGATGGGATGGAATTTCCCAGCAGAAACCACAGGATCAGGTTGCGGTGTAACTGGGTGTCATGGAAAACAACAGCGATGTGCTTTACTGCATGCTTGCCCAGTCCAACCATTAAAAGGCCTCTCGTGGATGCCCGAATTTTCCAAGGCTTTTCTCAGACTGTGCTCCAGGTATTTTTTCCCCCCTCCTCTTTTAACACCTTGTACAAAAGAATGATCTAAACATAAAGAAGTACGGATGCGTGGGAAATAAAGAACAAATTATGGAAGCAAATAATGATCCATGTGAGAAAAACAGGCCAGGCAGCTTATGCTTAGCATCCTGTATTTTTGTCTTGCTTTCTTCTGTTTGTTTCTTTAATGCTTTCTTCTCATCCATCCTTGAGCATATCACAAACCATTTGGGAAGCTTTTTATTGTTCATGTTTCTCAGCAATTTCATATCTGTTATTTTTACATTTTATAACATTGAGGGGGACAGTTCATAAAGTAGTAATTACTTCATATAGTTCAGAGCTGTGATGGCCTGTAAATAACTATCTGGATCACAGCTGGGTTATTAAACTAAATAGTTTGAAAGGGCACTTAATGTTTGAAATTATTCTATTTATTTTCTTTCACTTCCTGCTCTTTTAATTGCTAGATTCTTCCTTTAATTTAGCAAAGAGATTTGTTCCTCCTGCTTTTTTATTTGCCAGCCTGTGAAATGTCTATCAAGTTGCGATGCTTACAGCTCTGAATACTGAGCTGGACTCACCCAGGGCCTAATTTCATCCTTCATATCCACAAGTTATGAACCCTCATCTCAGGCACTTTTTCTTCAGTCATTTTTGTATATGTGCCTAAACATCTCACAGGGATACTAAAGAATATAAAAATACAGGACCCCAGGGTTTGGAGAACATATCCCCAAACCAAAATGCCTTTGTTTTATGACTCTTCTTGCTCTGAAAACAGCATATTTTCATGGTGTTGAAGAGGCTGGAGCAAGGGACTAAAAGAAGACCAGTGGTAAAGTGGAAAGAAGCTGAAACTGGCCAGGATCCAAGAAGAAAGTAGGAAAAGGAAAAAGACAAATGAAGCTAAAATTAAAGTTTAGCAGGAGAGCCCATGGGCTCTTATTTTTAGAGCTTTCCAGTTTTGATTATCTTATATGATGGATTTACTGCAAAAATTTTTTAGCATTTTCAGGGTCAGGCTGGATGGAGGGTGTTTCAATAGAACAGGTACTGGTGACACAGAGTTAGCCTCCCTTCAGGAGCTGGAACATGAATTACTTTGTTCTACAACTTTTGTGGGCAAGTAACAAAAATGTATTCAAATTAGCTTCACCAAAGGGGATTAAGGGGCATTATAATTCGCACTCACAATATAGGTAGGTCACAGGGAAGGCATTACAGCACAGAGAAGACAAGTAATAACTCTGTAGCATTTTACTATGCTGATGGACAGTGACTGCAGTGGGGGGATGGGCACTTGATAATATGAGTGAATGTTGAAACCACAATGTTGCTCATGTGAAATCTTCATAAGACTGTATATCAATGATACATTAATTTTTTTTAAGTGGGAAGGAAAAAGATAAGGAAACAGATGTAAGAACTAGAAAGAGAAAAATTCCTATTGTATATAGATATTATGATTGTCAGCATAGAAAATTCAATAGACTATATGAACAATAAAAATTAAAGAGACTTAAAAAAATGCATATACTAGTATGTACCACTAGGTAATATGTTTCTATATACCTGTCATATATCTGTCTTTCCCCCTTGCATATAATTGGTTGTTTGCTACTAACTATAAACCCTAGAAGCAAGAAAATGTTTTTCATTGTTTCTTCCCCCCCCAGTTTTATTGAGACAAAATTGATATATAACAAACATTGTATTAGTTTTAGGTGTACAACATAATGATTTGATATATGTATATATTGTAAAATGATTACCACAATACATTTAGTTAACGCCCATCAAGAAAAAATCAGCTTCACCAAAAAATTGGGGAATTCACTTGAGTAAATACTGAACTTTCCCTCAGGAAGTCTGCCAAGTGTCTACAGGAATGCGACCAGAAATCAAGGACCGTGGCAGTTACTGAGTCCTACTCTCTTTATACTGGGCTGGCATGGTTTTCTTGTTTCAGGCACATCCCTACTTTCTCCCTGTCCCTGTCACTCTGTAGACCAGCTTGCTCTGCTCCTCCGTGCCTTGGGCCCCTCTCTGAGTGTGCTCGGTTCCAGTGTCCCTGGTAACCCGACTCGCATCTTAACACCCAAACTGCAGAGGCTCAGGACGGACTAGCTGTTGGGTTCAGGCTAGCCCGTGAACGGCCCCCTCTGGGTCACATGTCCCGTCCTAGCCAATCAGTTGAAGCCAGTGAAGGGACAGGGTCCCACGATACAAACGCGACTTTAGGGTCCCACACCTGCATTTGCGGAACACTTTTCAGAGAAGGGGGATTTGGTGACACAGAATCTCCAAAAGCTACTTACTGTTTCAGCTCCGAGGAGAACTGTAGAGGGGAGAGAGGAAGCGAGAAAGTCCTCGCTTGTGCACTGAGATTCCTGGCAGGAAGTGTCCCGATAGTGACAAATATTTACTGAACAAAAGAGATGGTGGTGTTGGTGAAGAAAAGTAGAAGGGGTGGTGAGCATGGATTATCGTGTTCAATTGCATAGTCGTTTTCTTCCACTGGTCTTTTAAAATAATTCTCATTTAGAAATTGTTCCAAAGTGACTGCTTACCCATACATAAATATATCCATACCCAACATCCATTAGACTTCAGGGTAAGGCACATTAAAGCCAGACTATCATTTCACATCCAGTAGAATGGCTAAAATTAAAAGGACTCATAGTTCTAAGTGAGGGTGAGACTGTGGGTAAACTGGAACTCTCCCCTAATACCCGTGGGAGTGCAGAATGGTCCAACTTTGAGAGGCTGTTTGGTTTGCACAAAAGAACTTACACTCTGATCTGGCAGTTTCACTCCTAGGTATGCGCGCCCAAGACATGAGCCCATATATCCACCACAAGGCATGTCTAAGAATGTTTGCAGAAACTTTATGCTTATCCCCAAGCTATAAACAATCCAATTGTTCGATTATAGTTATAGAAGCTCATATAGTCCTGAAAGAAGCCGAAAGCAAGAGTGTGTGCTGTAAGGATATACTGCGTGATTCACTGTATTTATAGGAAGTTCAAGAATTGATTACAGCTGTCAGGTGAATAGTTACTTTTGAGGGGTTGTTGACAGGGGCCTGTGAGGAGCCTCATGGGGTGACAAAAATATTCTCTATGTCTTGATCCGAGTTGTTACACAGATCTAGACGTCTGTAAAAATTAATCAAACTACACACTTAAGAAAATGTGTGCTTTTTTATTGTATGTAAGTTACACTTAAAAAGAAAATTCATTTGCTGTTGTCACACAGAAGAACCTTGGTAGAATTTCTCCAGGGCCATAGAGAATGCTACCAGAACCCTTTCTGACCTTTCCTTGGTGATACTCACGCACACTGATCTGATGCCATGATTTGTTCTAAACACTGCTTCTAAACGGTTTGTTTGGCAGAACCATACGAACGAGTAATGGTAGGAGTCTCCCTTCTGTGTTGTCTGCAGGGGCGGACCAGGCACAGTAATATTTAGTGTTTGGCAACGTGGATGAAGCTGGCTGCAGAGGGAGGTCTACAGCACCCTTGGCACGCATTCCCCTGCCTGCCTCTGGGACAATTCACGAACAGAAAAACGGAGTTCTTCCTGTTGTCTTAGTTAGAGCTAGAAATATAGCATCCTCCACATTCTTTCTCTGCTCTTTGCCAGGAGAACGCTTTACGCAAGGAGGCGATGGAGGGGTCCTGGAAGCCACAGGGCCCTTCCTCATCTTCAGTACCTTTCCTAAGGAGATAAGTTTATAGCATCCTTTGCAGGACAATAGCTAAGTTAACGCAGAGGTATATAATCTCCTGCCTGTTGAAGCCTTCCTCAGCACCATGTCATGTCCTAAATGGGCGCTTAGTATGAGTCTCCAGGTCTTGGCAAGATTTAGCCTTTCTTTGTGAACCTCAGGGTGGGCCCTTTTCATTAATCTCCAAAGCATCTGGATCCTGTTTCTCCACACAGGTTAAGTAACTAAGCTTCTTGAGCCCCTCTATCTGAGCTCCATGAGAATGCAAGGACAAACTACGTCTTGAGGGATTTGCCTCAATTCCATAATATCTTCCTTATGTGAGCTGACGAGGCGCTGCGCTCCATTCCCAGGAGGTGATGTCCCCCCAGAGCAGGGGGTCATTTTGATTTCTGAAGTGGGAGTGGCACATTGTGGGGGTGGAGCAGAGGCTCCCATGGAATCTCTTTAAGAGGAACTTGAACGTTTTCTTCCCTTTTTTTGATGGTCTTGTTTTTGCCTCCCCTGCCTCCGACCCGCCTTCTCACCTTTCCTTTGTGTCCTTTGAGACACCCCTCCTGCTTTCTCACTGAACGTCACTGAATATGCTCTCCCATCAGTCGGGTCTCCTAACATCCTCTCCTGTTCCATCGCTCTTTTTGTAGATGAGCTGGACCAAACCACCTCATACCACACACGCCTCTTTTATTTCCCCTCCTGCTTCCGTTTTACAGTTTGACTAAATGAATACATAGAATTTTGAGAGTCATTTATTTATTTATTTAAATCAAATACACCCTCATTTATCTAAATCCAGGCATATTTTGTTAGAAATACTGTTTTTCATCTTAACCAGAATAGATACACCAGCAAGACTGACTGATGACCTTCTTGTTTAAGGAGCCTTGTATGCCTTCTAGTTTAAGGAGCATTTTAGTGTCAATTCCTTATCCCTGGAAAATTTCCATGTCTTAGACCTTTTTTTTCCATTTGGAAATTTCAAAGAAGTACAAATATAAGATAAACTCCATGTGCATCACCCAGCTTTAACAATTATCTACAACATATCAGTCTTGTTTCATTTACCCACCACATTTACCCTTTTCTTCAGTGTTTTAAAGTAAATCCCAGATACCGTTTCATTCTCCATACTTCAGTGTATTTACTGGGCCTCAACATTCACAAACAAAGATAGAAGGTATATGAAAATCATTAAAAATGTTTATAGAACTGTCCACTTCTATTGGTAAAATTGTTTGGAAATATAAAAAGCCAATTTATTTATAGGATAACAAAGTTGAATTGCATTTCCTATTTTTCCAAAGCCTCAGAGATAGGATTCATGATAAAAGGCATTTATTTTTCAACAAGCGTTTGTTCTTAGTGTTTCCCAGATATATCCACTTACCACAGGGCTCCTACCCTTCTTGAAACCCATGGCCTGGAACCAAACATGACACTTCAAATAATAAGTGAGAGGCAGATGGCATCATGCATTGTACTCTGTGGTTTACAACCAGTGGGGCAACTTATTTAAAGTCTAAAATATCTTTGTTTGTAAAACATCAAACTCACCCAGTGCCAAACGGTTATTTGATGTTATACCTTTCAAACAAACCAGAGACAATGGAGGGAACCATGCCTCAGTAGGTCAGAACCAAAGAATAATGATGGTAGCTTTTCTGTCAGGTGTGTTCTCATTGCTAAGCTCTCCTGTGCTTGCTTTTCCAGCTGAGGTGAACTGTTCATGCAGCAGGTCTGGGATCCCAGAATGAAAGCCTTGGTCAACTTAGATTACCCTGAGTTTTGCAAAGACAGCCAGAGAGGTCTCAGTGGTTTCAAGTATAAAAATGTTTTATTCTGTGTGAATTCTTCTTGGAATGAATGTTTCATATTAACAGTTCTGCCTTTCAGGGTAGAGGGAATAGAGAATGGCCCATCTTCTTAGCAAGTCTCGAGCCAATGGTGCAGGGTCAAGGGTCCAGCTTGAAATTTAGTGGCTGCTCCCAATATTTTTATGTGGGAGTGGCTCAAAAGGCACTTTGTATAAAATTGTATTTTTTAGTACTTTACGTAAAATGTAGGAAATGCCAGCTGTCCCTATCAAAGACTGGGGCACTGATAAATTACTGGTGGCGGGTGGCGGGGGCCGGAGGGAGGTATGGGGGTCAGTGGCTCAAAGACTGCCATTGTCTCATGCCTACATGTGGGTAGGATCCCATAGTTTCTTCTATCTGCCTGGGTTTCTCTAGCAAACTTTTTCTCAGCCAATTATCTCACAGAAGTCTTACATGAGCCTTACCTTGAATGAATCTATAAAGACCATTATTATTAATTTAGTTGTATCCTACTTATTTCCAATAACTTGAAGCAGCCCAGAATATCCAGTTGTCCACAGCAGATGCTCTTGACGATGAATTCTAACGTGTGCATAGGTGTCTTTGATAGAGCCGATTCAGGGTCACTCAGCTCTCAAAAGATGTATTTCCTTTTATTAAGGGTCTTTGAAGCTATCTGAAAGGTCTATCTTATTTGCCATTCTGCTTTCTAGATTCTTTCTTAGGGAGATTGTCATCTAAAAGCTGGGGCTGTTAACCTGGGGATGGGTCGGGAGGATCTGTGGATCCCCTGAAACTGGAGGCAAAATTTACTGGATAAATACTTTTTCTGGAGAGGACACATTTTTCATTAGATTCTCAAATGATTCCACCCTCCCAAAGGGTGAAGACCCACTGTTCACTATCAAAGTTTCTAGGTGACATTTAGGAAGAGCTCAGAGAGGAACTTCTGCCTTCTCTGCCTTTCAGTATGGGTCTTCACAACTCAATTGTCATTACCTCGGACACCATGAGAGATGAGTCATCCGTGTTTGAATTCAGCCTCTCCATTTGTGTACGCTTTTCTCCATCGGCTGGTATAGCACTAGGAACCCTAAAAGGGCCTGTTGTTAACATTGTCAGAAAGTCCTATCAGCTGAAGAAACTGAGTTGGATTCTCTCCCAGGGGCTTGTCAAGAACTCCAACAGTCATGAGGCTACTTGCCCAGGAACTGCGCATGGATTTAATGACAGAATGTCCATTCGATGTAGGTGACGGGCAAAAGGTTGGTTCGCGTCATCCCTTTTATGATCTCTGGATATCTAGCACATTTACGGAGTTCTAGCAATGTAGTCAGGTGGACTCATATCAGCTGTCAAGTTCTGTAATTTTTTAATTCTTTTTTACTGAGTACAGGTATAGAGAATATGCCAGCTGTGTCCCGGACCTACTTGGGCAGATGAACAGCATTTTAAAAATTATCCACAGTAACGTTAACCTCCATGGCTAATGTAAAAGATAGGAAAGTGTAGGTATCATTAGGAATGACAGGCTTTTAATTATAAAAAAATCCCTGAAAAGCTGAAATAGAGACGCATGCTATTAGTGCCATTACAAAGTTGCATGGTTTGGCTGGAGAAGATTTAAAGCCTAGGCTTTCAGATTTCCAGTTCTGCCTTGATGTGGGTTTTTTTTTTAATTTTCTGCTTCATATTTCTTGAGTTTTTGTTATTGTTAACCTCTGAATATAAAAGGACACTTGATTACTATCCTGAACCTGTCTTCAGAAAGTAAGTTAAGTACCTGCTGTTGAAGATCTATGACACGGTGTTCTAAGCTGTAGCTCATGAACCTGTAGTGGGTCATGAAGTCAGTTTAGAGTATTACAACATGGATTTATTTTATTGGAATAGTAGAATATAAAATATCAGAGGGCATCAGATACAGTATAAATGACATTTTATGAAATTTCTGTTTGTTATTTATGTGTATATGTTTTGACTGGTGTGCTGGCAAATTTTTAACAACTGGCTCTCTGAGAAATGTATGTGTGTATATATATATGTGTTTGTAAATCTATTATAAATTTTACTGATATAAGGGATGTACAGCTCACAATTTGCAAATAAGAATAACTATATAATATTCTTTACTATAAAATTTCATATAGCCAATTGATTTTCACAGAATGCTTTTTTTGACTTTTGCCAAACTTTTGTATCCATAGCCAGCCTGTGGTTGCAATTAAATTTGACAAAGTCAGATTACAAGTAAATGCTTAGTTTCTGTGATTCAGCAAAGAAATCACATACTGATGAGTGTATTCTGACATTAATGTTAGTTGATATTTTCATTTACATTGATGAGTAAGATGAAAGGGAAATAATGAGGACACATCAGAGCTTCACCAGTTCATCAATAACATGAGTGAATCTTTATTTGAATAAGATCCTAATTTTCAAATACTGGAAGAGTACTTCCTTAACTATTTTTGTGCTATTCACACTATAACAACTATAGACACTTCTAAATTTAATCTGCATTTTTAATATTTCTCTTTTACTTTCATGATTAACATATCTATGGAATAGTAAATCAAGCTCTGATTTATAGTGTTTACCAATTTCCGTGGTAAATGTTCCCACTGTGACTATTTCAAGCTACCATAGTGACGTCACAGGACACAGAGTTGGAAAGAGGTGCACAGCTGTGCATCATTATATGATGTTTCTACCACACAGATGCCAGATACATAGCCTCATGATCAGAGATAATAGTAAAAGTGGTAAAATAACTAGTAAGTGAAGAGTTTTGAGTATTACCTTTGGTTTTTAAGAGGTATAATTGAAATAAATCATCATATTAGTTTCAGGTGTATAACATGATTTGATATTTTTACATATTGTGAAATGACCACCACATTGAATCTAGTTAACATCAGTCAGCATACATAGTTACAAATGTGTATGTAATGAGAACTGTTAAGATTTACTTAGGAACTTCCAAATATACGATACAGTATTATCAGCCCTAGCTGCCATGCTGTATATTACATCCTTATGACTTCTAATTGGAAACGTGTACCTTTTGACCCCCAACCCCACCTCTGGCAACCAGCAACTTATTCTCTGTATTTATGATCTCAGTCTTTGTTTTGTTTTTTTTTTAGATTCCACACATAAGTGAGGTCATATGGTATTTGTCTTTCTTTGTCTCACTCATTTTACTTAATATAGTGTCCACAATTCATGTTATAGCTAATAGCAAGATTTCTCTTTTTATCACTGAATAATATTCCTTTGTGTATACCTCATTTTCTTTACCCATTCATCCATCAGTGGACAGTATTTCCATGTGTTGGCTATTGTAAATAGTGTTGCAGTGAACATGGGGGTACATTTATCTTTTCAGATTAGTATTTTCATTTTCTTTGGCTAAATCCCCAAAAGTGGAATTGCTGGATCATATGGTAGTCCTATTTTTAGTTTCTTTTGAGGATCCTCCATACAGTTTTCCATAATGGTTACACCAATTCACATTCCCGCTGACAGTGTACAAGTGTTCCCTTTTCTCCACATCCTCACCAATGCTTGCTATTTCTTCTTTGTTTGTTTTTTGGTAATAGCCATTCTAACAGGTATGGTTTGATACCCCATTGTGGTTTTGATTTGCATTTGCCCAATGCATCTGAGCATTGCTCAAAGTGATGTCGAGCATCTTTTCATGTACCTGTTTGCCATCTTAAGTCTTTATTGGAAAAATTATTCAAATCCTCTTCCCATTTTTTAGTCAGATTGTTCTTTTACTATTGAGTTGTATGAATTCTTTATATATTTTGGATATTAGCCCCTCCTCAGATGTAACATTTGCAAATATTTTCTCCCATTCATTAGGTTGCCTTTTCATTTTATTGATGATTTCCTTTGCTGTGCGTTTGATGTGGCCCCACTTATTTTTGTTGTTGTTGCTTTTTCTTCTGGAGCCAGATCTAAAATTCATCGCCGAGACCAATGTCAAGGAGCTTACTGCCTATGTTTTTTTCTAAGAGTTTTATGGTTTCTGGTCTTACATTCAAGTCTTTTATCCATTTTGAGTTAATTTTTGTGTATGATGTAAAATAGCAGTCCAGTTTCATTTGTTTGCATGTTGCTGTCTAGTTCTCCTACCACCATTTATTGAAGAGACTGTCTTCTTGCCATTGTATATTCTTGACTCCTTTGTTGTAAATTAATTGACCATATATGTGTGGGTTTATTTCTGGTCTCTCGTATTATCTTTGTTATATTTGCATAAGTTTTGTAAGCCAGTTTTCAAACGTTGCATTTCTCCCTGAAGTCCATAATTTGACTTGGAAGGGGTCAGTTCAGTGTGACAATCCTATTGTATTTCACTGCCTCTGTGAAATGACTAACACCTTCTCATCTTGTCTCAGTCATCCTCCCTCATCCTTACAACTCAGAGGTATCAGACTACCATAGCTACTATTTTGATATAGCCTCCCAGCCTTTTCTATTTAGATATAGGCTTTGCTTTTCAATGAGCTCATAATGTACAGGAATTGCTCTTATTAAACATTAAGATATTTGTAATTCTTTATTAAATAATAATAGATTATATTTATTGAATAATTGCTCTATACCTAGCACTCTGTGTATAAGTATATAAGTAATAGAAACCCAATTTGAAATGATTGAAGTGCTAACATAACTGGCTCACCTAACTTACAGTCCAAATGCTTGATGATGTCATCGGAGGAGCCAGATCCTCTCTGTTGCTTTATACTACTTGACACAAAGTTGGCTTCATTCTATGAGTGTTTTTTCCCTCGTTCATGGCTGCGGCAGCAGTCAGCCATGCCTGTTGGCCATCTGTTTGTCATCTTTGGAAAAATATCCAAGTCCTCTGCCCATTTTTTAATCAGATGATTTGCTTTTTTTGGTGTTGAGTTGTATGAGTTCTTTATATACTTTGGATATTAGCCCTTTAATGGATATATCATTTGCAAATACATTCTCCCATAAAGTAGGTTGCTTTTTCATTTTGATGGTTTTCTTTGCTGTGTAGAACCTTTTTAGTTTGATGTAGTCCCACTTGTTTACTTTTTCTTTGGTTTCCTTGCCTGGGAAGACATAGCCAGAAAAAAATGACTAATGCCAGTGTTCAACAGTGTACTGCCTTTTTTCTGCTAGGAGTTCTATGGTTTCCGGTCTTAAGCTGATTTTGAGCTTATTTTTGTGCATGGTGTGAGACAGTGATCCAGTTTCATTCTTTTGCATATAGCGGTCCAGTTTTCCCAGCACCACTTATTGAAGAGACTGTCCTTTCTCCATCGTATGTTCTTACTTCCCTTGTTATATATTAACTGACCACATAGGCATGGGTTTATTTCTGGGCTTTGTATTCTTGGGCCCCGCTCTTGTGCCTGCACCCCACTGCTCTGATTACTGTGGCTTTATAGTGTAGTTTGAATCAGGGAGCATGATACCCCCAACTTTGTTCTTCTTTCCAAGATCGCTTTGGCTATTTGGGGGTCTTTTGTGGTTCTATACAGATTTTAGGATTATTTGCACTAGTTCAGTGAAAAATGCCATTGGTATTTTGATAGGGGTTGCACCGAGTCTGCAGATTGCTTTGGTTGCCATTTTAACAATATTTTTCCTATCCATGAGCACGGAATATCTTTCCATTTTTTTTGTATTGTCTTCATTTTTTCATCAGCATCTTGTAGTTTTCAGAATATGGGTGTTTACCTCTGGTTAGATGTATTTCTAGGTATTTTATTTTTGATGTAATTTTAAGTGAGATTGATTTCTTAATTTCTCTCTTTTTTAGTTATTTATATATAGCAAAACAACAGATTTCTGTATATTGCTATTTTATCCTGCGATTACACTGAATTCCTCTTTTCTAATAGTTTTTTGGTGGAGTCTTTAGGGTTAAAAATAATTTTTAAATTGTAATAGTGGCTAGTATCTTACAAGCATTCGCTATTTGCCAAATACAATTACTGTGTACATTATTGTTAGTAACGCCCTACTTCCCAGATCATGACTTCAATCCTCAGTTCCCATTAACACTTTGACTCATTCCAGGCTATCTTCCAGCCCCATCATTCCACAATGCAGTGTTTGGCAAGGTCAAAGTCCATAGTGCTAAATCGGTGGTCACTACTCTGTCCCCATTCTCCTCCATCTTTCAGCAGAACTTGACGGCCCACTCTTCCCTGAAGCACTTAACTCTCTGGGCTCTCAAGATCTCACACATTTCTGGGTTTTCTCTGGATCGCTGGCCACACTGTCTCAGTTTCACTAAGCGTTGTAGCATCCCAGGGCTGAGTTTTAGACCCTCTTCTCTGTCTGACTAGTCTCTCCCTTGGTGACTTTATATATTTGCTGATGCCTCCTCAATTTATTTCTCCAGATGGGCCATTTTCCCTCTTGTTCAGGTTGTCTGTCAAACGACCAGCCATGTCAGCATCTTCACTGGCACACCCAGCAGGCATCTCAGGGTGCACGTAATGACCAGAACAGGGCCCTGGACTCCTCCCGCTCACTCTCCCAACTCTTCCTTCCCCAGTCTTCCTAATCCCAGTAAATGGACACCCCAAGTGATCCCTCAAAGCCTTGTCAGAGTGCAAAATCACATCAGCTATTTGATCCGAGAATTGTTTACTAGGTATAAAATTAAGTAGAAGCCAGGTATAAAGTTTCTAACTGAAAGGGTAAAAAGAGGACTCTAAGGTATGGTGGAGATAACAAGTGTGGACAACAGCTCTTGTTCTCAGGGCTGAGGGAGCAGAGATTGGAGTGGGTGACACTGGGAAATGTAAAGCGGGGCACCTCACAGCGCTGAAACCGTGACCTCTGCGGATGGGGCTCTCGTCTTCCCTCGAGGTGAATCAGTTCTGCGTAAGTTGGGAAGACCTGGTCCAGCCGCTGCTACCAGCGGGAATAGGGGCAGCCCGAGGAGACAGCAAAGCTAGGGCGGCCTGCTCAGGAACAGGAAGCCGCTGGGGTGGGCGAGCTTCCCGCTTTCTCTCCAGTCTTGCATTTCCCTCCAGCACCCGCAACTGGAAGATCTAACAGGGCGCCAGCTGGCAAAGCAGAAAAGTGTTTTTCAGAGTTCCAGCCCTGGTATCACAAACCTAGAATGTAGAAGGGAGAGTCTGGAACTGAGTTAATAACCTAACAGCTGTCACTGCCACCTGCCAGCGATCAAGCCAAGGCCTAAGGATGATTCTCTTTATCATATCCAACCTATCACCACATCCGGGAAGTTCTGCCTCCAAAATACTAAATCTGCCCACTTGTGTCCGTCTCGGACGCTGACCCTCCCACCTCGCCCAACCAAGCCACCGTCTCCAGTGGTAGATGATCGCAGCGGTCTCCTGCCCAGTATTTATGATTCCTTGCTTCCCGAAATGTATCTTCTCACAGTGACCTGATGTTCTTTTAAAAACATAAACACTCTAGTAGCTTCTCACAGCACATAGAATGAACACAAACTCCTCATCACTGGCTGGGCTGCCTCTCTCACTTACTTGGTCTTACATCCGTCAAGCTCTGGTCTGTGTGTGCGCCACACTGGGGCTGCCTCAGGCCTTTGTCTTGCGCTGTCCTCTGCCTGAACCCCTTCCCTCACCCCATGCTCTTCCCAGAGCTGGCTCCTTATTACTAACTCAGTTCAAATGTCCCGTTCTCCAAGAGGACTTCCCAGACTACCCATTTGGAGATGGTACCTTTTAGAGGCAATTGCAATGACCCTGTTTATTTGTTACTGCGGGGCATTTGCCCCACTAAAATGAAAGCCTGAGAGAATGGGCATGTTGCTTTATCTATCACTCAATCGTCAGTATATAGGATAAGTTCCCATACCATAGAAGTAGAAGGAATTTACCCAGTGTTAAATTGTGAATCTCTTTAGTTCTCAGAACAATTTCCCCCCATTATACGGATGATGACATAAGGATGTGGAAAGGATAGACCATTGTCTAGTGGGGGGAGTTTTTTGAACCTCCATAGTTTAACTACAGCCTAAACGTTTGACTCGACTGCCGCATTCTTAACCTTTAATTGTACATGTGACACCTAGATTGCATGTGTCACCAGAGGAATAATACTTTAAATAAAATGTTTTCTCCATCTTCTGAGAAAAAGGTCCATGAGCTTTTTTTTTTCACAGTCATCTGCTCTACTGTGGAAGCATCGTCTTCAACTTCTAAAACTCATAGAAGAAACTGACAGCCAGCTTTTTGAATGAGCAGGACGGATCATTTTAAGAAGATAGAAATTTTCTAAGTGCTGCCACCCACAAATAGGTTTTAGGAAAGAACACCGTAAGTGGCGTAAATCCTCCTTTCTGAAAAAGAAAGCCAGGCGTTGGATTCCAGGTAGTAAATAGAACACAATTGATACATCTGAGTTTTCATCTCCAATATTTCTGCTGATCCGAATTAGTTGCTCAGAGTCTAACTGATCCCCTTTCTCTGTCACGACTCTCTAGTTCACAAGTAGCAAGAAAAACATTCTCAGATCTTTTATCACTTAAAAAAAATTCAAGTTATTACTCTGGGAGGACTTTCACAGAGGTAGAATTAGCATTATCTAAAATTTCCCATGAGTTTGTCAGCCATCATGAAAGGTTGTTAAGAAATGCTACTTTATTTCCATCAAAGAGCCACTCTGGGGATAAGGAACCATGCCCCGACTCCAAAGCACTTCCAATTGGGTTGTTTTCGTTCCTTGTATTAGCTGGAATCATACTGGAAAATCTCTACAAGATGAAATAGCAATATGTTCCTAAATTATGGTATTATTTTCTGCACTTAAATTGTCTACTTGAATTAGCCATAGCAAATATTTCAAGATACAGTCTATACTCATTACCTTAGCTGCTTGTTAAGCTGACAGTCTTTCAGGTTGCTAAGATTTCCCACCAACAGATATCTAACTCACACTGTTCCTCACTTTCCAGTAATTTCTTCCACCAGAAATTGGCTTAAGGCAAAGAAAAGCTAGGGAGCCTGGAATGCATTTAATGAGACACGTGAGAAAATAAATCTTGTTTATGTTAAGACGATTATATAACACATTGCAAACATGTTCCAATTTCCAAGTCCTAACTTAAAAGTTTCCTAGTCCGCTGCCTCGCACTAGCTAGGAGGTACAGGGTGGCAAAACTGTCTTACAGTCCTCTTGCATGGCTTGGCTTATCTCGGAGATTGGTCACTGCTTTGGTCCTAGTGCCAATTTTCTTATCACAACACAAAAAGCCAATAACTCCAGTATTCTCCTTATACCCCAATACCAGGATTATGGCAGGGTAGGCATTTTTTACCTTTTTCTTATGTCTTTAAACTCCTAGGAAACACTATACTACATTATTTCACCTTATCAGATTGGCAAAGAATAAAAGTCTGGCAGTACGAATATTGATAAGGATGTAGAAAATGAGAACATATGAACGATGCTGATGGGAATATAAACTGGTCAGTCCCCTTGGAAGTCAATGGGTCAATATTTAGAATAGTTGAACAGATGTATAACTTCAGACCGAGCAATACTACTTCACTGCTGCTCCTAGGAATAAATTCTGAACATTTGCCTAAGAAAACGCTTCTAAGAATGTCCATTACAGCGTTATTAGTAATTGTAAAAATTGGAAACAGGGCACATTTCCATCCAAAGTATAATAGATAAATTTGTGGTGTGTTTAATACAATAGAATACTCTTTAGCAATGAAAATGAATTAATTAGAACTGCTTGTTTAAGCATGGACCCATCATTAAAATATGTCAAGCAAAATACTAAGTTGCAGAAGGGTGTGGACAGTATGCTACTGCTTATATTATGTTTAAAAACACAAAAAGCAATAATTTGTCCTGTTTATAGATACAATCTTACATAGAAAGTATCTAAAAACGTGAGTGGAGCTAGCAAACACAAAATTCAGGGTATACAGGGACTTTGACGGTATACAGAGAAATGGGGTAGAAAATACAGGGGCCTGGAATAAATGTGTGATTCATTTCCTAAAGCAAGTATAGTTGACCCTTGAACAATGGGAGGGTTTCTGTTCCAGGCAGTTGAAACTCTACATATAACTTTTGACTCTGCAAACACTGAACTACTAATAGCTTACTATTGACCAGAATCCTTACTGATGATATAGAACAGATGATTAACACATAACTTTGTTCATTGTAAGGATACAGTGCATAGGACATATAAGTAAACGAGAGAAAAGGGAAAGCTAAGAAAAATCATTAGGAAGAGAAAATACAGTGCTGCATTTATTGAAAAACTCTGCACATAAGTGGACCTGTACTGTTCAAACCCATATTTTTCAAGGGTCAGCTGTACAAGATCTGAAACAAATACAGTAAAATGTTAAAATTCTACAAAATTGGTCTGTGTCTACATCGATATTCTCTATAGTTCCCTATTTTTGAAATGTTGGGGGAAAAAACACTACTTCTGCAGGTAGTTTATTTTCATTCAATAAATTGGGTTGAGCATCTTCTGATGGATCAGAATCTGTGTCTTGAGAAGGTTTAGAATCTCACAGGGGCTGATCCTGAAACCATCGCAGTTTTTTACCTCTGTTATCACCTTCCGCTTTATATATGGTTTTCAGGTTTTATTACATCTTCCAATGGCAGTGCTATTGGTCAGAACTTTTGGCAATGGTCAAATATCCTATATCTGTGCAGTTCAGAATGGTAGCCACTAACTGCTGTGTCCCTGAAGTGTAGCTAGTGTGACTGGGTAACTGAATATTTCATTTTAGTTAACTTTAAATTTAAATTAAAAGCAGCTACCATCTTGCAGAGAAGAGTTGTAGGCTGTTTGCTCTTGAGCGCAGGGACTATGTCTTTCTGGGCTTTACAGTCCTGCTGTGAGACCCAACTTCACCCCCAGGCCACCTAACCGGACACTGTATCTCACAGAAGATGCTGATAAGTAGCTGTTGAACTGAGTCCTGGAATGAGTCTTTGCAATGCCACTAACTAGCAGGCACTCCGGGGCAATTCACTTCATCTCTGTATATTCATTCATACTGTACACCAGTTCTGTGCCCCACTGAGGGAATATAAAAATAAATCAAACATGCCTTGAGGAATTCGTGGCCCTTTATGGGCAATAGTTCCTTTAGAAATAAAACGAGAGAGTTCATCCTGGAGATGTGTCAGATCTCTTCCAGCCCTAACATTCTAAGAACATTCCCCGAGTCATTCAGTTGGGTCTATGATCACTTTGAGAGTGTGCAGATGGACAATAAATCAATAAAATGAAGATATCTCAACTTGTTGAGAGCCCTTTGGTCTCCATTGTTCATTCACTTAACAGATATTTAGTGGACACCCTCTGTGGATGGTTTGTCTGTGTCTTCTTTACCCTATTGGTGAAGGAGGGGTTCTCACCCTAGGATTATGGGGTTGGCCAAACACAAAATACCTGACACCAGACAGATGAGATTGAAAGCAGTTTATTAGCCACATGTAGCCCCTTCCCCAGGGGAGGACACCACATGCCACACATGGCCGCACAGGCTTTATAATATCAAGAGGATGAGGGGTCCCCTGGTTCCTGGGGGAAGGTGTAGTTGACTTGTTTGAATAATTCCATGGGCTGGCAGGGAACCCGCCACTCGGAGATAAGCAGGAACTGTGCTTGGTTCATTTGATAAGTAGGGTTGTTGGGCTAAGGGACCTTATTCACGAGGCAGAAGAGGGCAGGGAACTTGCAGTTAGGCCATTCGAGGCCCTCCTGGTTTTACCAGATGTCAGGGCAGCATGTGAGAGTGAGCCTTAATTTTAGGTTTTACACCCCAGTGGGCTGTGCAGTATACTAGGCACCCTCGTGTGCAAGATAAGAGCAAGTGGTTCCTGACCCTGTGAGACTTACAGTTTAACTTTCAGAGACATATTGGTGGAATTAGTGGCCTGTCATGTGGTATACACTAAAGACCTGTCCATCCATCTCTCCCGCTCTTCCCGGCGTCCCAGGACCCAGCAGAATGGAGAATGCCTCCTAGGGCCGCTAGAGGGCGTCTCCTGCTCTCTGCAGAGGCCTCTGTTCCCTTGGGGTTTCACTACAGCTGTGGATTTCGTGTCCTCATTGATTCTTAGCTTCGGTACCCGTCAGCATCGCTTGGGAAAAGTTCTTAACCCGAGGTCTACACCCCCTCCACCCAAGGATTCTGATTCAGTAGGAGCAGGACTGAGCTCGGACCTCTATTTTGAACATGGTTCCTAAGTGGTTTTGATCGGTTGTTCACCTCTGTTTACCTAACAATTTAGTGAGATAGCCTACACTCCCATTTTCAGAGGTTTCCATTTTATTTTCTAGCTTTGTTGAGGTATAATTAGCATAACCGTGTGAGATATATTGACATAACATATATACTGCAATGTGATTACCACCTTAGCATTAGCTAACACCTCTATCAACTCACATTAAGTACCATTTCTCTTTTGTGGTGAGAACATTTAAGATCTACTCTCAGCAGCTTAATAGTATTATTAACTATAATCACGCTATATATCAGACCTCCAGAGCTTATTCATCTTAAAACTGGAAGTTTGTACCCTTTGACCAACATGTCCCCATTTCCCCCACCCCAGTCCCCTGGTGACCGATGCTAGGCTCTGTTGCTGAGTTTGGCTTCTTAGATTCCACCTATAAGTGAGATAATATGCTATTTGTCTTGTCTGTCTTACTTCACTTAGCATAATGGCTTCTGATGCTTCTGCTTTTAAGCATCATGCACTTAGGATAAAACCGCCCTGAGTCTGGAGGTGGGGGGCTGACTCTAACACCAGCCCCGTGCGCTGCTTGTCTCCTGGGCTCCTAAAGTTCCAGGCTAGAAAACCACATCCTTGGGTTTCTGGCCCCAGACCCGCAGAATCTGCGTGAGTTTGGGGTGAGGCAGGGGACCAAGAAGGATATTATGCCTTCCTCCTCTATTTTCCTCATCTGCCCTTCCCCAGCTCCCTTCAAGGCAGACACATCTCATCTTCTCAAGCATTCACTTCTGCCAGTAGAGACCCAAAGTGTTTGCAGCCTGCAAACAGTTACACCTGAATAGGCCAGGCGCAGGTGGGGCGCTCTGCCACAAATAAGTGCAGGGGACCATTCTTATCCCATGACTTGGTCCCGTCTCGCTCGATTTTGAGAAACAGGAAGTGAGAAGCTATAGTGATGGGAAACAACCTGATTTTCTTTCCCTTTAACACTGAGTCTGTCCTCTTTCTGTTAACGTTCAAGCATGCTGATTGCTTTTGTTTTGTGCATAAAATGGGCTCCCCCCCCAAAAAATCTTGAGTCTTGAATGATATTTTTATAGTTGCTACTTGATTATAAATATTCCTTGAAAAAAGCTGAAGACTCCAGGCAGAGAGCCAGAGTTATTTAAGGATTATTGACTTCCTTTCAAAGCAGTTATGCTAAATTATGAAACATGTACTCAGTAGACAATAATGCTAGTTCATCTAGAAAAGGCAACTGTTCTACGTTTAGTTAAGCTGAGAATTCATTCCTGCCTTCCAGTGACTGTAAAAAAAAAGCAACCCCTCCCCCCAACACACATATACAAACACAAACCACTATTAATTGTCAGGAAAATTTTTAAGGCTCACAAGGCTCAATTATAAATGTCTCCTCCCAACCAAGATGAGTAAATAAGCCAGTATATCTGGTCTGAGGGGTGAGGGTAGGTGTGGAACTAATAAAAAAGCCTTTTTCTTTAAAAACCCAGTCTGGAAGGCTCTTTTCTGCATCCCTGCGAATTAGCCATTCCCCAGTGCCTGCTCCTGAATCACTTACTTCCGTCGCTCACTCTGTCACACAGGAGTAGGACAGGAATCCACCAGATAATAACTTGTAGGAGGTTGTCTGTCCCAGCGCCCAAGACAGCCCACAGGGGGGGAGTCTTCCTCGGAGATGAGGCATGTCAGAATGTGGACTTATAAATGATCCTCTCAGGAACTAGGCATGTCATTAGAAATTCCATATCAGATGGGCCGCCTCAGATGGAGCAACCAGAAAGAGTGACAGCCACAGCATCTCAAAGTGATACCAATCTATTATGGGCCTTACCTCCCCCCTTTCGTAATCGTCCTCCATTTACAAAATACATTTCTAGGCAAAACAAGCCTCTCAAGAGAATATGAGAAAAGTTAGGCCTTTCTTGTTTTATAAAGCCAAGTCACAACAGCTAATGACAGCTGAATGCCTGTGTCCTACAAGAGAGGCACCCTGCTAGGCAGTTTTCAAGTTGTATCTCATTCAACCTCCTAACAACCTTTGAGGTAGGCACTACTATTTTGCCTGTTTTCTAGATGCCGAAGCCAAGACTCAGAAAGGCTAAGCCATTTGCTCAAGTGGCCCAATAGTAAAGTATGGGCACGGCACCATGAAAAGGTGGGTACGTCTGCCACAAAGGCACCCAGCCAAGGGGATCGAGGCTGAAATCCAGCTGTGACCTAGTTGCCAAGCCACACATCAGCAGTGCAGTGCCCACCAACCCAGGGTGTCCTCTCCTAATATGGCCAGAGGCACTCTGTGGCTGGCCTCAGCCCTGAGAATGACCTGGAGCCTGGGACCTGGGCCGATTCCAGGTACTGTGCTTCATGCCTCACTACCTTGCAAACACATTTCCCTCCTCAAAAGGTTCCCTGAATGTCAGAAGCCATTCCACCCTTTTCTACTGGCTGACCTTGGGGAAAGGCAGTAGGGGGATGAGTCTGCCCCTGAAATGAAGTGGGTAGATGCCCTGTCACTCGGAGTAGCCTGGTTTTCTGGTTTGCTGGGGAGGGGAACAACTGGGGACAGAAGCAAAGTCATATGATGGAAGCTGCCCGTGGCCTGACCCCTGGGAAATTTTCCTGGTCTGCTTTCTGGAGCCCCCCCAGCTGTGGGGGGGGGTGGCTCTCACTCGGCCACACGGGAGTGGGTGAGTGGTGAGCAGCATCTGGTCAGTGCGGTGGGCCAGCACGCGGGCTTCTCTGGCCGGCGTCGTGCCCTTCAGCAGTCACTCACCTCAGTGCCTTAGATGTCTCCCTCTGAAGATGCACACTGTGGTAAGAGGGGCCCCCAAAGTCCTCAAGGGAACAGGGCTCAGAAGTAACACTAAGGAAATGTTTTATAAAAGGCCAAGCTTATCTTTGTTATGTCCAGTCATCTGTGCTTTCCATTCCAATTTCTCTTGCCCCCAGCATTCTCTTCTTTCCTAGCCTTTTGTCAGGGAAGAAATGTGACCTAATAAAAACCAATTAGCATTAAAGATGTTAGGGATTAAAAATACCGACGTTCTCAAAACTATCTTCACCCCAAAGAAAAGGCAAGGAAGTCTTTGCACAAAGGATTGAATCGCTATTGGATGAGTTTTGGCAGCAGATGAAGGTTTCAGGTTTTTCTGGAGACTGTAAACTGCAAAGATAGTGACTAAGGGTTAGACTGTCCTGGGAAAACATTATAAAGTATGTTTTAAAAAATATTTACATGCATGTGTATATATAGATATAGATATCTACTTGGTGCAATATTATATAGTCATTGTAAATGACCCCTCATGGATCTGTGAGGCAACACCAGGGAGAACTCCCAGGTATAATGTGGTATGTAAAAAGCAGGACCCTGAATATATGTCAGCTGTGGGTACAACTACATAAAAATTACGCACATATACAGAGAGAGCCTGGAAAATAATATAGAAAAATAAATAATTGGTTTGGTTGGTGGGATAGCGAGTGGTTTTTAAAAAAAATTTAGTGAACATTATTACAACAGGGTGAAGTATATTTAGAAATACCAAAGAAAAGGCAATTTCATCATTTTTAAGGCATCTACAGAAAATTAACAACATAGGTAATTGGATTTCCTATTGTCTATTGTCATCATTTCAGGCCGGTGATTTCTTTTACTTGGTACAAGATGTTTCTAAGATTCAATGTTTCTGTAAAGTTGTTTCTGCCAATATAAACACACTGCAGTATTGGCCACCAAGTGCTCGAGCTTCTTTATGCTGAGATTATATCTATGTAGGAAGAATTTGCCAAAGCCATTTTTAAAAAGAGAACCTGGTTAAATAATATAATATTATGGTGACTCTGAGGACAGAGGGGCACCTTTACATCTCAGAACTTTTACTTAGAACAGATCAGAGGTAGTATTTCATAACTGTTCGCCATGAAGTCCCTTCTCAGCAATGTTCATATGAATCTAAAATCCCCTTTAGTTTAATCACCACTTACCTTACAGGGGTTTCTGAAAGGATTACTCGCAAGTGCTTGCCAGACAGAGAACTAATATTACAAGTCATTCCCATGTCTCAAATAAAAGACAATATTTTTTCTCATAAATTTCAAACACTGCAACTAGCTTTCAGTTTGACTGGTTTTAAAAAAATCATTTCTGCATACACATCTGGGAGCCTCTGATTTTATGGAAGACCAGTGTGCTGTTCTTCACCTTTTAAAAACTATTTAGGGTCTCGTAGCTGCTAAAGCTAGATGGAACTATGGATCGTTTGTTTCAACGGGTTCATTTAACAACTGAGAAAGCTGCAGCTCAGAAGGAGAAATGAGTGACTTGCCTAAGGTCACCCAGTAGGCTAGAAGCAAGATCAGAACGCTTTCTTTTCTTGGGACAATTATCTTGTCCTAGGAACTTCCAGCCCATGTCAAAGATTTAAATTAATGCTCCCCCGGCCTCACCATGATGGCTATATGAAATATGAATAATATAACAAATATCAAGGAATAAAAAATTACTCATAATCCCACCACCCAAAGATAACCACCAGTAACAGGTTGTATATAAATTCCTGGTCCTTTAGGCACCACTTCGGATGGACGGGCGTGTGGGGCGATAAGCACGCAGGGGTGGAAGCGCTGGGCCTGGTGGAGCTCTGGTCAAGGGTCGGATTGCTGTGCTGCAAGGTTCTGCTTCCCTCATGGGGCTCCCCGCATGGGGCCCCCTCACACATGGAGCCCAGGGTAGGCGATGAGGTGTGGCGGGATTTACATCTACCCATCTTCCGCCACATCCGTCCTGGGAGAGACTGCTTGAAATGTGAGAGCATTCGGCTCCGGACTAGGGCCACCCCTTTTCTCTCCACTACACCTAAAAAATAGTCTTATGTGCTTTTCAGCTTTGAAAGGATGCCATTCTATAGGCAAAATGCATGGGTCAAGGGGAGGTTAGTTACCCTTTGATTCTTGTAGCTATCACAGAGCCTTTCTACAAAATTTCCTTAGCAATAAATTGTGAACATTTTCCCACATCAGTAAACATTCTTCTGTAGCTTGATTTTTAGTGTCGCCATGAAAGCCCACAAAATGCATGAGTCACACTTTAATTAACCTCCTATTTTTGAACATGTAACTTGTCTCCAGGTTTTTACAATTAAAAACATTCCACGATGAATATCCTTGAAAAGTAACTAAAATATGCTCATCTACTGTTTCTCTAGGATACATTCTTAGAAATAGAATTGGTGGATGAAACAGTATAAGTATTTTAAAGAAATTTGATACATATTGCCTAATTAACTCCAGCAAAATGGTTTTAATGTTCAGTCCTGCCTAGCAGAGTTGGCCCCGTTTTAAGTCTGCCAAAATTGGACCTCGCCCCCTTTGATCTGGTCTCACCTTGATTACTTTAATCACCAGGAGCTTGAAGCCTCAGATACCTGGAGAAGGAAGTTTCAGATAGAAAGAGACAGAAGCCAGTCAAAGGGATTTTCTTGTCCCTTTATTCTCTACTCAAGACACATACTTCCTCTGCTCTCTGCCAAAGGGAATGACTTTGGAGACCCGAGCAGTCTGGGACTTCTGAGCTGATCAGTTCCCTTGGAGAAGGAGAAGGGCAAAAAGAATTTGTCCACAAATCAAGCCATACTCAGTGGGCTGATCGGAGCACTTTTATTCCCTCACCTGGGTCAGAAATGGCAGATGGAGGGGACATCCAAGCATAACCACTTTGCTCTTCTAAGACAGCTCAATATATTTTCTTTCCTCGTTTGCAGCATTTCTAATAAAAACATCAAATGGCCAAAAAAACCAATTTTCTGGACAAAAAGGGACTTCTCAAGCAATTTTGCAAATTTTGCATGGTGGTTGTTTTTTTCTCTTCTCCTCTTGTTCCAAATACTTATTTTATTTACCTTCAGGAAAAGGATGTAAGGGTCCTTGTGTAAACTGCTTGTTTCTCTCTTCTGAAAGAAAGTGAGCTAGCAAATGCTTTTTGCCTGTTGATTCATGTCATCTTCATAATAGGCAGCTGTTACAGAGAATATCATCACCTCCATCTTCCAGCTGAAGAGGTCGAGGTACAGAGATGTTAGGTAGTATGACTAGTACACAGCTGAAAGCACAGCCTGGCTTTAGGAACCGTGTCCTAAATCCCTACGCCGTGGGCTCCTGCCTGCTCCTGCAGGCCTGGCTGGGAGCTCCTGTAGCAGGCCCTTTACTTACCCTTAACAGCGGAGTAGACTTAATGGAAAGGGTCATCCTCACTTACTACAGCAGCTCCTGGGTATCTTTATAGCTTTGTCTAAATCTTTCCTTCCTACTCCCTATCCTCTTATTTATCCAGTTTCATCTGGTTAAGACCATGTCTCTTCTGCCCTTGCTGATGTGGTTGTAGGTTGGCCCCTGCTATGGAAACAAGGTGCCTCAGCATGCCTCAGTCTCCCTTCCTGCCTCTCAGCCCAGTGTTCAGGCCCACAGTGGTTAGTCTGTATTTTAATAGCAGTTATCTTTAAGAAGATGACAGTGGCAGGTGTGACATTCAAGAGCAAATAAATAGAATTGATTTAATAAACATTTCTACACCCATGAAAGGCATTTCCATCACTCAAGTAGACAGAAAAAGACTTGGAAGTTCCTGAGAACCAGAGGACAGAACAATACATTGTGTAGCTGGCATGCTTGTATCAAGGTTCTTTATGAAAATTTCTCATCTGCTTGCATACTCCTCCTCTAAGGCACAAGGTATGCGCTCTCTTGGGCAAGTGAGAATATGCGACTCGCTGAGGGTCACTGATCTGATCGAAGTGAGTCTGTGATGAGGCAGTGCCGAATGCATACCAGTGCTTGCTGCTGGCCAGCTGCGGGTCCACAGGCCTGCGCAGAAGGGTTCCTTTGCTTTTGATGTCATAAGATACAATGAACCAGACAATCTAGACCTGAAGATTAACTTCTTCCTGTGGAAAGGAAATTTTCCTTACTGCTCGTACCCATGCTAAGGTATGGGTCATAAGCTTTTAAGAAACATCAGTCCACTTGAAAAGAAAAATCATTTATGCCACCTACACTTATTAGTGATATCTGTTGGAGTATCAGGTATCAAAGAAAAAAATGTGGGTTTTAACTGGCCCCTTTGCTGCAACTCTTAGTAATCTGGTGGTTTCATACAAGGTCCCTGATCTGCCTAGAATACTCCTCCGCTTGTACTTCTTTTTCTTTCTTTTTTTTAAAAAATAAAACAGTCTCTCTCTCTATATGTACGTGTCATAGATATAATGATTTATATTTATACATAAACTGTGCATATACGTAATCATGGTTTTCTTACTGTATGTTTTTCCCCTTTTTCTTGGCTCACCCCTCCCCTCTTCTCACATGAGCCATTCTTTAAAAAAACATATTGTTTCATATCTATCTTTCTGTACTTTTATCAATGCTCATATCACCCTGCTTAAGTAAATATTTATATACATACACGTATTTACACATATACATTTCATATAGGTTTGTGGCATCTTTTTTCACCAGATGGGATCATGTCGCACTCATTTTTGGCATCATGCTTACCTCACCCAGCACTTACCTGGTGGGAATCCATTTAAGTGAACTTGTACAGTTATAATTAAGTCTTTTTAAATGCCTTATAGTATTTCACAGTCTAAGCCATGCCATCATTTACTTGGCTATTTCCCTATTAATGGATATTCACACTGTTTCCAGATTTTTCCTACCAAGAACAATACTGAAATAAATTCCCTTGTACAATGCAGACGTCAGTTTATTATCAGATCTTCTTTCTTATTTTCATCTTTTATCTAGCCAATGATTACTGAGAAAGAAAATTTAATGAAAGGCTTGACTTTGCATAATTCTTTATTAAAAGCTTTCTTTTTCCTAAACAGAACCAATCCAGTTGAAAACTATTAAAATAAAAGTAAAGAGATGATTACCTTGGAAAACCTAGTATAATATTTACTGTTTGGAAGGCAACAGTAAACTCAAATTTATCTTGAAGTTAAATTTGACTTAAATTAGCATGTAGCTCCTGGCAGACATTAGGTGCTCAAGAGTTACTGGCTCAAGGACTGATGAATTGTGGTAACTAACAGCTTCATTTACAATTTTGTTATATTTAGAGTTGTTTTAAAATACACCATACATTCTCTAGCTGAAGGCTTTAAAAAAAAAACTTAATCCTAAAAATGTGCATTTGGCAGAAATTAATGTTGCTCAAGGACCTCAACAGGAAACCTATGTTTGGCTTCTTTCCTCTTGGCAGTTTGTGGCCAGAAGCAGCTTCTAGTGACAAGCTTATGGCAATGTTTTTTGAGAGCTGGCTCATGTAAATTTTTTATGGTTTTGGTGCCAAGTGTGAACTAAAAAACTAAAACTAAATCTAAAGCAGACTTGTCTCCAAAAATCTGGCTAAGGAATATGGGCTGTAGTCTATTTGTTATTGGGCAAATGGGAAGCATATAAAGGAAGGTATAAAGCTTGATGTGGGTAGCAGTTCTATTAAAAAACACAATGATTTTCATCTTGTGACACCATTCAAGGCATTTTGAAGAGAAATCAGAGAACAGATTTCACTTATAGAACTGTTAAACAATGTATCAGTTCTTTAGCAACAAGTTGAAATATAAAATATTGCCCAATTTTCCCTTCAGCCAACATTCCACTGTTCCAACATCCAAGAAACTGGGCAGAGGAGGAAGCAGATTACTTCTAATTATCCTGTGGCAGCCAAAGATGGCTTAAACTTCCAAGGTATGAGATGGAACAAAGACAAATATTAAAAATAGTAAATACTTTTCATAAACCTTTCACAGATATTTACTTTGAAAAATAAAACAGCTCTATTTTTCTTCTTTTTGCCCTTGGCGTCATTTTCTGAATACTTGACCCTGATGGAAAATTGTTAATTTTTGACAAACCCCTTAGAGGTTCTGTGGATCCTCCTTGGACACTGGGGAAAGAAACAGGGCCTAAAGGTCTACCCTACAGCAAAGGGGCTGAGTCCCAAACATGGACATGGACATGGAGAGGAGACAGTGTAGCTCTCAGAGACATCTAACTCAAGTGATATTTCATATAATTAATTTGTGGTTGAAGTGCAAAGATGAATCAAAGATGGAAACAAACATCCAGAACTCTGTCTTCTCCTTACAGAATCTGGTCTCCATTCTCCTGGACCAGGGGTTAATCTCGACTAAAATAACTGCTGGAGTAACCGACCACTCAAAGTCTTACAGTTTTCAGGACAGTGAAGCCAGGGAACTCCCAGCCTGGCTCATGAGGCCCCCCTGGGGGGAGGACACCTGCCCCCCTCAGGTTGTCTATGAGGCTCCTCACTGACCCTCAGCTGGAAGCACAGGTGAAAGCACAGTCATGAACCAGAGCAGCCAGTTTCTCCCGCACGTAACCACTGCGCCCAGAGCGGAACAGCCTAGCCTCCAGAGTCCTTTCATCTATATTTAGCCCTGAGAAGGTGAATGTAACATGATCACCCTCTAGAGACCTAGCTTTATTTTCCAAGTCTTCCAAATATAGTCACAACATTACTGAGCACCTATTTAGCGCCAGGCATCATGCCAGGATCTGGGAATACAACCATGAACAAAACACACACATTCTTGCCTTCAGGGGTCTCAGAGTCTGAGGGAGGGAAGTGGGTACTTACAACAGCAATTGTGTAAGTGTTGAGGCCAGGGAGCCACATAGGAGGGACACCCGGGGAGAGCATGACGCCTTTGAAGGTGCCCCCCACCCCATTTCCCTGCCGCTTTGTGATTGGGCAGTAGGATCACAGCCTGTGAACACAGGAGGCGGGCAAGTAGGAAATGATGGCGAATTATCTCCAGTGTTTTCCACATGCAATTTGCTCCTCAAACATGGCCTTTGGTGCTGTGACATTTTCTACTTTGGACAAGTGGACGGAATCAAACATCACGTAAAGTAGTGATAGGCATTCTCAAATTCCTTTCATGTCTGAGGGTTTGGACGGTCAATAGGTCAGGATATGAGGCCAAATGTGATAGTACATTAATGCCAGAGTCAAGGAAGCCATAGCCCTTACATGTACAGTTATACGGGTCATTCATTCTGAACTCTGGGTGTTTCTGTGACCAAAAATGCCTTCTAGGAAAGCAGGCTGTGTCCATACAGGAGACTTTCCACTGATCTTGGATTTTGTGAGCAATGATTCAAACTTGCTTAGTTTTCTATTGTTGTCCACACAGCACAGTCTTAGTTCAGGTCTCCCAGAAGCAGATTCGAGTATGAGAGTTCATGTTCAAGTGATGTACTGAGAAAATGTCCCCATGAAGAGGTCCCCATGTATGGAGGTAAGAGAAGCAGGACAGAGAGGACAAGGATCCAAGCAAATTTTCAACTTCAGGCACAGTCCCGGCTCTTACTTGACCCTTCAGAAGGGCTCAGGAGTGTAAATTACACCTCACAGTTTGTTCCACCTGAAGGCCAGTAATCGGTCTTTCGTAAGTCCGTGTCACTCATTCATTGGCCACCCAGGGAGACATAAACTGCTAGACAGTTAAACAGTTAGTCTGCATGTGGGTAAACAGCTCTAGTATCCAAGGGCAGGTCTCAAAGTATTACAGGTGGAGTCATTTAGAAGTGAAGACACACAGGAGTCCAGCAAGAAGGATCCTAAGAGGAGTCCAAAAGGATGAGAGCAGAGCATTCACACAGTCACCACGAGTGCCATTTGCCACAGTAAACACACAAAAGATAAAGAGAGAGGAATCAAAGCATACTACAGAAAATAGCCCATTCACAAAGGAAAGTGGAAAGAGGAAAGGAACAAGAGACTACAAAACGTCCAGGAAACAACAAGACCGTGTTAGTAAGCCCTTACCTATCAATAATTGCTCTAATGTAAATGTATTAAATTACCCAATCAAAAGGCATAGAGTGGTTGGATGGATAAAAAATAAGACCCAACTATATGTCATCTATAAGAGACTAACTTGAATTTTAAGGTCATAGTTAGGCTCAAAGTGAAGGGACGGAAAAGGATATTCCATGCAAGTAGAAAACAAAAGCAAGCAGTAGTAGCTGTATTCACATCAGACAAAATAGATGTCAACTCAAAATCTGTACTGAGATAGAGAAGGTCGTTATATATGGGTAAAGAGGTTAATTCATCAAGAGAATAAAATCATAGATATATATGCACCTAACATCAGAGCACCTAAATATATCAAGCAGATACTAACAGATCTGAAGGGAGAAATAGACAACAACACAGTAATAGTGAGACTTTAATACTCTACTTTCAACAATGGATAAATAAGACAGCAAATCAATAAGGAAATGTTGGGCTTGAAACTATAGTTTAGACCAAAAGCACCTAAGAGACTTAGAGTATTCCACCCAATTGCAGGAGAATATATATTCCTCTCAGGTGCACGCAGAAGATTATTCAGGATAGATTATATGATAAGTTACAAAACAGTCTTAACAACTTAAAGAAGAAGATTGAAAATCATACCAAGTATCTTTTCTGACCAACAGTATGGAACTAGAAATCAATAACAGAAGGGAAATTGGGAAATTCACAAATATGTGAACATTAACACACTCCGGAACAACCAATGGGTCAAAGAAGAAATAAAAAAAAATCTTGAAAGAAATGAAAATGGAAACACAACATACCAAAACTTACAGGATGCCGTAAAAGCAATCCTAAGTAGGAATTTTAATAGTGATAAATGCCTACATTAAGAAAAGAACTCAAACAGCCTAACTTTATACATCAACAAACTAGAAAAACAACAAATTAAGCCCAAGTGTTAGCAGAAGGAAGTAAATAACAAAGAGCAGAAATAGAGATTAGAAAAAACACTAGAAAATATTAATGAAACTAAAAGCTGGATATCAACTATATTTCAATTAAAAGAAAATCTAAGAGAAAATAATGAAAAAATAATGAAAAAACTGCTTTTTTGAAGAGATAAGCAAAATTGACAAACCTTTAGTTTGACTAAGAAAAAAATTAGAAATGAAAGAGAAGACATTACAATGATACCACAGAACTACAAAAGATCGTAGAGACTAATATGAATAATTACACACTAACAAATTAGGTAACCTAGCAGAAATGGATAAATTCCTAGAAACATACCACCTGCCAAGACTGAATCATTAAGAAATAGAAAATCTGAACACACCCATTACTATTAAGAAGATTGAATCAGTAATCCAAAACCTCCCAACAAGGAAAAGCCCAGGATTAGATGGTTTCCCTGGTAAACTCTACAAAACATCTGAAGGATTAGTGCCAATACTTCTCAAACTCTTTGAAAAAATTATAAAGGAGGAAACACTCTCAAACTCATTTTACAAGGCCAGCATTACCCTGATACTAAAGCCAGATAAGAACACTAGAAGAAAAGAAAATGACAAGCAAATATCTCTGACGACTATAGATGCAGAAATTCTCAAAAATATTAGCAAACCAAATTCAACAGTATATTAAAAGGACTGTACACCACGATTAAGTGGGTTTTACCCCTGGGATGCAAGGATGTTAAAACATGCAAATCAGTGAATGTGATACACCTCATCAACCGAATGAAAGATAGAAATCATATAGATGCAGAAAATTGTTTGCATCTTCCAACATCCATATTTTCAAATTCAACATCCTTTCATGATAACACTCAAGCAATAAGGCAGAGAAGGAAACTACCTCAGCATAATAAAGGCCATATATAACAAGTCGGCAGCTAAAATCATACTCAAAAAGTAAAAGGTTGAATGTTTCTTTCTCTAGATCAGGAACTAGACAAGGGCGCCCACTCTTACTCAACATATTGCTGGAAGCCATAGCCAGGAATTAGGAAGAAGAAGAAATAAAAGGCTTTCGAATTAGGAAGAACTAAAATTGTCTGTTTGCAGATGACATGATCTCATATATAGACAATCCTAAGGACTCCACCAAAAAACTGTTAGGACTAATAGACTCAGTAAAGCTTCAGGATACAAAATCAATACATTCATATCTTGGAGATATTGTGAGTTTGGTTTTAGAGCACTGCAATAAAACAAATATCTCAATAAGGAGAGTCAAATTAATCTTTTGGTTTCTCAATGTATATAAAAGTTACCTTTACACTATACTGTAGTCTATTGTGTGCAATAGCATTATGTCTAACAAAGTGCATACCTTAATTAAAAAATACTTTCTTGTTGAAAAATGGTAACCTTCATCTGAGCTTTGAGCAAGTCATCATTACCATCACAGATCATCATAAAAATATAATAATGAAAAGGTTTGAAATATTTGCATTACCAAAATATGACATAGAGACACAAACGGAACAAATGCTCTTGGCGAAATTGCACCACTAGGCTTGCTCGGTGACAAGCTGTCACAGACTCGGTTTGTAAAAGCTACACCATCTGTGAAGCACAACAAAATGAGTATATACAGGGATTAGTTGTGTTTCTGCACACTAGCAATGAAATGCCTGGAAAAGAAATAAAGAAAATAGTGCACAAAAGGACCAAAAGCAAGAAAATCCTGAGGAATAAATTTAACCAAGGAGATGAAAGATCTATACATTGAAAACTGTAAGGCATTGATGAAAGAAATTGAAGAAGACACAAATAAATGGAAAGAAATCCCATGTTCCTGGATTGGAAGAATTAATATTGTTAAAATGTCCTACTACTTAAAGCCATCTATAGATTCAATGCAATCCCTATCAAAATTCCAATGGTATTTTTCACAGAAATAGCAAAAACAATCCTTAAATTTGTATTGAGTTGCAAAAGACCCCAAATAGTGAAAGCAACCTTGAGAAAAAGGAATGAAGTTAGAGACCACACGTCCAGATTTCAAACTATACTACAAAGGTATAATAACCAAAACAGTAAGCCACTGGCATAAAAATAGACACAGAGACCAGTGGAATAGGCTAAAAATCTCAGAAACAAACCTTCTCATATGCAATCAATCAATATTTGACAAGGGAGCTGAGAATACTCATGCGGAAAGTCTCTTCAGTAAATGGTGCTGGGAAAACTTCATAACCTCATACAGAAGAATGAAACAAAAATTAATCAAATGGATTAAGGACTTCAACATAAGGGCTGAAACTATAAAACTCCTAGAAGAAAACATGGGGCAAGAGCTCCATGACATTTTGTCTCAGCAATGATTTTTTGGATATGACATCAAAAGCACAATCAACAAAATGAAAAGGCAATCAAGAGAACAGGAGAAAATATCTGCAAACCATATATCTGATAAGGAGCTCATATCCAAATGTATAAGGAATTCATGCAACTCAATATTAAGAAAACAATCTGATTTAAAAATGGGCAGAGTAACTGAACATTTTCCAAAAAAGGCATTCAAATGGCTAATGGGCACATGAAAAGATGCTCAACATCCACTAATTACAGAAATGTAAATTAAAATCACAATATCACCTCATGCCTGTTAGAATGGCTTTTAAGAAAAAGACAAGAGATAAGAAGTGTTGGCAAGTATGTGGAGAAAAAGGAACTCCTGGGCATTATGAATGGGAATATAAGTTGGTCTAGCCACTGTGGAAAAAGCATGGAGGTCCTTCAAAAAATGAAAAATAGAGCTACCATAGATCAAGCAGTCTAGCTTCTGGGTATATCCTCAAAGGAGGTGAAAACAGGATCTCAGATATCTGTATTCCCATGATGGTCATCGCAGCATAATTCAGAATAGCCAAGATAGGGAAACAGCCTAAGTGTTTGCCAGCAGATGAATAAAGAAGATGTGACACACACACACACACACACACACACACACACACACACAAATATTAATGAGCCATGAGAAGGAAGGAAATCCTGCCATTTGTGACAAGGATGGACCTGAGGGCATTATGCTAAGTTAAATAAGTTATACGGAGAATGGTAGGACAAATGCCATATAATATCACTTATGCGTGGAATCTAAAAAAGCTGAATTCAGTAAAATGGTGATATTCAAAGGTTGGAGGATGGAGGACTGGGGAGATGTTGGTCAAAAGATGCAACCTTCCAGTTATAAGGTGTTTAGTTTCTGGGGATCTAATGTGCAGCATGGTGACTGTAGTTGGCAACACTATGTTACATAGTTGGAAAGTTGCAAGAGAGTAGCTCTCAGATGTTCTCACCACAAAAAAAGAAATGGCAGTTCTGTGAGTTGATAGAGGTGTCAGCTGACTCTACTGGGGTACTCAGGTCACAATCCATAAATGTATCAAAGCACCACGTTGTATACCTTAAACTTACCCAATGTTATATGTCAGTGACCTAAAAGCTGGGGAAAGAGAAGTTTGGAGCTAAACTTCTAGGTCTTGAATATTCATTTGGGTGTCTGAATTTAATTTTTAAAAATTGGCTTATCACCAAAGGTCTCTGAGAAAGGACATGATGTGGTGATAGTGGCTTCCTCCTAGGACATGGTGGAGTGCCCGACACATGCAAGACCCTCTACAAATGTTTGTTGAGAAGAATTGGATATCTTCTTCAATACCTTACATGTACTTTTTTTTACATCTAAAAAATGAAGATAGTTCACTAGTGATGCTCTTAAATTAGGATTTTGTAACCTACTATTCTGAAGTATTTGAAGGATCTTTTCCATAAGAAAAAAAATCTTAACTGTTGCATGTAAGGATGTTGGATTCTGCCTGAACTACAGATGGGAAAGTAAATGGGAACAGCTAAAAAGAAAGGAGATAGTTTTTTAATTCAAAAGAATTCAACCATCAAGCAATAAAATATGAGAGTGAGTTCTAAGGGTGACTAATGAGAATTAGAACAAAATGACAGCACTCCTATTAAGAACTTTATGTGGCAAGTCAAAAATGTAGGCTTGTAAAGAGTTCTGCACCAGAAAAGATCCAGGAAACATTATGGAAAAGAGTCACACTCCAGGCGTGAATGAACCAGAGCAAAAAAATTTTGGAAGTATGTGGCCAGGAAAATTGGAGGTGTTTACTGTTACAATTTTATTTTCAGGACCTTATAAAAAGGAAAGGGGAGAAAGAACAAAGAATCTCCAAGAAAAAGATTCTATAGTACTAATGACTTTGTATGTAGTTGATGCTCTGTAGCGTTTGATGAGAGTTGGAACACAGAAATGCTGATATACACAGTAGCCTAAAAAAAAAAAAAACAAGAAGAAAAGTGTCCAAAACTATAACTAACTGATTTGCATTCCAGCTGTTTGGGGAAGTTTGGTGGCAGGAGAAGGTGTTGGTGGCAAACTCTATCAGACAGTCCATGAAACCTGCTGTGCCCACAGAGCTCATCTCATGAAGTGAGTACAAGAAATCCTGTCTTCATGTATCTGCCACTGCTGTGCCAGAAGATTCTCTGTTCTAGTCCCAAACGACTGGTCTAGTTCTTCAGCGAGGGGAGTTTCGGTCAGTGACCAGGAAATGCCCAGGAGGCTGCTCCGTTTTGAATGGCAACAAAGTGAGCCCATCAGATGTAAATGGCCACAGAGAAGAGAGCAAGGAGTGACAGACGGTCAGTCCTAGAGTGAAACAAGATGCCTGGGACAACCGGAGCTGCCGAGTGTCCCCAACAATTAGAGGCACCATCTCCCAGTCCTTGAGCCTGTTCTGTGCTTTGATGCTGGAGTGCTAATCCCACGCGGACTCTTAGAGTACGTCTGTGTCACCTAAGGATATCTTAGCAGGTCTCCTGCCTGAAAAAACAAACTGTGGAAGATGTTCACTGAAAATACGTGTTACGCGTGTAACTGTTAGGTGAAAAAGGGGGATTTACCCACTGTAATAAACCAACTTTAAAAAATATTACTAGTATAGCCTCTGCAAACCTGCTTTGGGGGTTATCTTTTTCCTACGCCCTGGATAACTTTTCTGGTCATTCATAGGTAATAGAAGTCTCCCCTTGTTTCCATCAAAATTAGTCTCGTGTGGCAATTTAATATTACCAAGTCTGTGTGTTTAAAACAAGTCAGCAGACAAATAAAACCCCCCAAATGTCAGTGCTCCTGCCCCAGCCCCAGCTCTCCCCTGCAGCGGGCAGGAGCCTGCTGTGGGAAGGCGCAGGTCAGTGGGTCTCTCCTCACTCTCAAACTCCACCCATAAGTCACCTTTAGCTTCTGCCCCGTCCGGCGTGGGAGCAGGGGACGGGCTCTGGAAACACCGTACTTGATTGGTGCCCATATAATGCTGATTTTCTCCAGCCGTGAACAGCATTTATTGAACAGCTGCTGGCGGGCTTGTGGACACTCCCTGGGCTCCTCAGAGACCCACCCGCCTCTGTCCCCAACACCAGGGTCTCTCACCTGTGATGTCTAGGTGGCGGCCCTGTACTCGCCAGTTGGTCGCATGGGACTTCTCACTCAGCACACGGCCATGGGGCGTCTTTGTGCTCAGGTGGCCTGAGCACGCCGTGCGGCCCTCTCAGGTGGAATCTAAGATAACAGCTCCCTGGCTGTCCCTCCACATCCACTAGGATTCTGTGCCCGGGGATAGAATCTCTCTGTACACCCTGCCCCTCAGCTACTTCTGGGTGCTGCCTGGGTGAGCCTGTTGCCCTCAGTATTTGGGCATGACTCAGGTCCTGGTCCTTGGGCACCCTAGGCCTCAGCGCCTCCCTGAAGCCCCTCTCTCTAGCCTCGGAGTGACAAACACTCAACCTCTCCTTGTGAAGGAAGAAAGGGGAGCCGTGGGACTCGCTCGTACGCCCTTTCTCTCAAAGAACCCTCCTCCTGGTCCCCAGACTTCTGGCCACTTCACTCCTTTCACACCCAGTTCTAGGGCAGCCCCTTTGCCAGTCTTGCTTAGGCAGCCTGGGGTCTCACTTCAAAATGGAGGAGTATTTGGAACCTGCCAGCTTGGGGTCTCACCCAAAAGTGAGCCTCGGTTCCATTTTAACATTCTGTGGCATGTGTAAAAGACCTTTCTATATAATTCAGGAGGCTGATGGATTTTTTTGTCACTGGTCCACTTTAAAAAAAATTAATAATCTATCCATTAGTTTTACAAAAAAGGTTTAATACAGGACTAAATGGGCTAGCCAACAAAAAGTCTTTAGCATCGTGCTTGACACATGGTGCTAAATAAATGCTAATATTTACTACTACTACGCTTACACCTACATGAAGAAGAGGCGGGTTTGAGCATCTCGGTTGGGTTTAACACTTCAATAAATATTTGAGATCCATTTAGCCCCTTTGATGTCCATGAATTTGATGAGTGTACATAAGGTGATCACCCCACCACTCATTTTTTTCACTAATTACCATTGAAAGGTGCTCACTCCTCTTGGCTCACCAAGGGGGAAATCTAAGTAGTCTAAGAGATAAAGGATAATAGGTAAAAATATACATCCCTCCCTTAGAGAAAAGAACATCAGTACAACTGCCTGAGTTTGGACTGTGCAACACCTTAGAATCCATTCTTTTTTTATGTGCATTTTTTATTAAACTATCATTGATATACAATCTTATGAAAGTTTCACATGAGCAACATTGTGGTTTCAACATTCACCCATATTATCAGGTCGCCGCCCCCCACCCCACTGCAGTCACTGTCCATCAGCGCAGTGAGAGGCTGTAGAGTCATTACTTGTCTTCATGCTGCACTGCCTTCCCCATGGCCTATATTGTGATTGAGAATTATAGTGCCCTTAATGCCCTTCTCCCTCCCCACCCACCCTTCCCTTTGGTAACCACTAGACCCTTCTTGGAATCTGCTGTTTTGTTCCTTCAGTTTGACTTCGTTGTCATACTCCACAAATGAGGGAAATCATTTGGTACTTGTCTTTCTCTGCCTGGCTTATTTCACTGAGCATAATACCTTCTAGCTCCATCCATGTTGTTGCAAATGGTAGGATTTCTTTTCTTTTTATGGCTGAATAATATTCCATTGTGCATATGTCCCACCTCTTCTTTATCCATTCATCTACTGATGGACACTTAGGTTGCTTCCATATCTTCGCTATTGTAAATAGTGCTGCAATAAACATAGGAATGCATATGTCTTTTCGAATCAGGGGTCTTGTTTTCTTCATGTAAATTTCTAGGAGTGGAATTACTGGGTCAAATGGTATTTTTATTTTCATTTTTTTGAGGAACCTCTATATTGCTTTCCACAATGGTTGAACTAATTTACATTCCCACCAACAGCGTAGGAGGGTTGCCCTTTTCCCGCATCCTCGCAAGCATTTGTTGTTTCTTGTCTTTTGGATGTTGGCAATCCTACCTGATGTGAGTTGATATCTCCTTGTGGTTTTAATTTGCATTTCCCTGATGATTAGCGATGTGGAGCATGAAAGAATCCATTCTTACCCCCTGCACGAGTGCCCCCACCCTCTGGAACATCACATTGCCTTTCATTTGAATTCCCCAGTGTTTTTCATGGTTTCTACTCAAGTATTTACCTTTGTATTAGAGCCAATGTATCTTGCTGTCACCATCAAAGTGCAAAATAAGTGTACTCTTTTACTATTCAAATTAGTAACTCAAAGTGTCACCTATTACAGGAATGATTTCCATCCCTGCAAAGCTGTTCCTTTATAACCCAAAAGCCCCAGGCGGTATCCAATCTGATACCTGCCCTGTTGCCTCACTGAAAACCTGCTTGGTGCAGGGGGCGCAGCCCACATTCTCTGTGATCACTGCTGAGGTTCCTGCAAAAAGGGGTGGTCCGGTGTGTGGACATTCTGTAATGCATATAGAGAAGTGTTTAAGAGCACATGTAATAAAGATGTAAAAGTCGTAATAAAAAATAATTCCCCTCCCCCCTGAAAAAAAGAGGCGGTCCAGTATTCTGTCCAGCGCCTCTGCTTTGATGATAGAGACAGTGGTTTCTTTGAAGGCAGGGAGGTGAATACAAAACAAAGTGTGTGACTCCCATTTTATACCTCTTTAGTTACACAGCTCTTTTGGCTTGCACACATTCTTGGCCATTTCCCCAAGGACACCAACAGCGACAAGAGTGGCTGTGAGAAGAGGGTCGCCAACCTTAGCCACAGGTTAACTATCTCCCCTGACAGTCCAGGCCTGGAAAGAAACTGAGCCCCAGGCCACACTGCCCTTCCCGGTGGTAAGCTGCTCTCCTGCTTCATGCCTCAGACTACGGCCAGTTTAATCCACCAGAGATGTTTTATTAACATTAAGGAAGAGAGTGGATGCCCTGTCCCTCTCCTTCAAATCTCCTTGGCCTTTGTCAGTTTTTTTCCCAGCAACATCTGGACTCCCTAAGTAAAAGGGGCCAAGCAGGTAGAACTTCCCCAGACAAAGAAGATCTATGCAAGGCAACTGGATATGGCCCCAGATAGAGAAACAATATTCATTAGACTAGTGTCCATTGTTTACACTTGCAGGGCAGTTTCACTTAAAGCGGGTGGGGAGAGGAAAATGAACGTTCTCCCACATTAGGCATCTTGCTACACATGTGGTTGAACAACTCAAGAATTTCAAAATGTGTAGTGATTCACATCCATATGCAGATGATCTGAACTCCAAGACAGACTTACTGCCAGTAATCAGGAGTTGGACATCTAAGAAGCCAGCAGGAGAGTAAGTCCTCCAGGCCATCCATGCTGACTAAGCTGGAAAAAATTAAGGAAGCCACATCATTTAAGGCTTGAACTAACCTCAAAACAGACCTGTAATTGCCTCCGGCGGCACCCGCCCCTTGCAGTGATTTGGTGGCTGTTCGCAGGCAGTGACTTTCAGCAGCAGCACCTCTGCCATCAGTTGAGAGGAGTTCCTTACCCAGATGCCCGTCATACGGAGTCGCCTGGAAGCTCCTGCCACTTGCACCTCCACCTGCTGGCTGCCCAAGTGTGTATGGATGCTTTCAGAAGGCGCCGTAAATAATTTGCCTCTGGGAGATGGTTTGTACCATACACAGGGGAAAAAAATAGATCAACACATGTAAAGCAGACCATTTAATTGTTCTGCCTGAAACAAAAAGGATTTTGTCTGTTCATTGATCTATTCTTTATTTGGTAGTCAAGGATATGACAGAGAAACTGGCTAAACTATATGCCATTTGCATTTCAGATTATTTTTTGGTAGGTAATCTTGTTTTAACTGGATGGAATATGGCAGCAATGTGAAATCTTAAACTTTTTGAAAAATGCAAGGTCAGAAACACAAGAGAAAGTCTAAAATTTCCACTTGAAGTCTGCTTCTAATAGAAGTTTGCAAAATATCAAAGATGACAAAGCTCTGAGTTGAAACACGGTTTGGCTTCCCTAATGAAAAACGGCTAATATAGTGTTCGTGTCTTGCCACATTTTCTACTGTTGCATACTTCCCTATTTTCTGTGGGCAAAACTCCAAACGCCTTAGCCTGAAATACAAAGACTTTGATAATCTTGTCTGAATCCTCTTTCTAGCTTTATGTCCTCCCTTAAATTTACACTCTAATCTCATAGGGCTACCCAGTGTTCTGTGTATATCACATATAATATAACACTGTCCATACTGTTCACAGGATGTTTCTTCTGTCCAAGAGGTGCTTCCTATAGTCTCAGCCTGAAAACTTAGCTCAAAGGTCACCTCCTAAGAAAGGCTTTAAAACTGGTTGCTCCCTTCTCTGGGCTCCTGTAACACTTAGCACTTAATTAAATCATACTATTTTGTCACCTGGTTTTGTGATAACCTGTTTAATCATCCGTCTCTATCAGACTCAGACTCCTCTAAGGAAAAGACAGCGCCTCATTCTCTGCGTCTGCCCCGGGCTCGGTGACGCCCGGCACTGAGTACTCGACAAAGACCCTTCATGGGCGCTGACGGCTGAGGATCATCGACTTGCGGAACGGCGCCTTTTCCTGACCCAGAAGCCAGGCCCCCAGGCTTAGCCTGGCTCGGCTCTAAGACCCCCACGTCGTTACCCAGGAGGATATGACGATCTTACTCAAGGGACACAGAACCAAGTGATGCCCGGTCTGCTCTGAACCTGCGCCCCGGTTATAGAAACCGGGCTTTGGTCTTGATCTTGAGACCACACTACTCTCCTCATCACTAGATCCACACTTTCGTCTTGTGTGACCAGGTTCCCTTTGGGCAACATGCTGTCACAAAGACCGCCAAGAGTAGGGTTCCTCCCTCCCCCATTGCAGCGCAAATTACGAGACATCAAGAAGCTAGCCAAAAAAACCCGACCCTTAATTCCCTATATTAAGCACAACGCTAGGAGCACCCATACCTGTTAATTGCTCCTAGTCCTCGAATTAAATTATACTATTTAATTGAAGTGAGGTTCGACTGTCTAAAGCACTCGAGTCTTGGCTCCCTTAGCAATGAGGGCTTTTCCTACAGACACAGGTGAAGGGGAGTGAGGTAGTGGGATTGCGATGGTTCTAAACCGTTACTTCAGGTGTTCTAAGGCTCCTTCCATCCAGAAGTGACACCGAAGTCTCCGCTCCTTTAACCGGGTGGGCATGTGACTACTTTGACACTGGAGTATGGCAGAAGTGTTGCTGCGTGACCTCTGAGGCCAGATCACAAAAGGCCACGGAGCCTCCTCCTTGTTCCGCGGAAGACTGCTCTTACGTGAGCCACTCCGTAAGAATCATGACCACTCCGAGGCCGAGTGTAGTCAGTCACTCCAGCACACAGCCCGGCCTTCCAGCCAGCTCGACCAGTGTCACTTTGGACCCTCTGGATCAATCATTCCACCAGCTAAATAAGTACCAAGTGATCACCAACAATGTCACTTGGGACAGAAAAGTCACCTGGCTGAGGCTGGCTCAAATTTATGACCCACACATGTAATACAGTGATTGTTATTTTTAAGTCACTAAGTTTGGGGATAATTCAACATGCAGCAAAAGGTAACAGGAACAGAGACAGACTGAAATGTCTTTATCCCTTTTATTGTTTCCTTCAAGGAAGACATTGAATTCTATAGCATTATGTAGGATATGGATAAGCACATTTTTCTTTATTTTTTAAAAATGGCTTAAAAGCAAGCAAGTATGATTTCTAAAATTAAAAGGGACTATTGTCCAGGGATTTGCAAATGTAGTATTTCCCTTTCCTCACCACAGCCTTGCAGCCTGTGTCTGGGAATGGATACACAGACTTGTGTGCTTATGATAAAACACAACAGTCACAGTTTCTGTTAACACCACTGTTTACCTAGAAAAGAAAAACTCATTACATGAGACTGTCAAGAGGTCTCAGACTCCATGAAGGGGATTTTTCTCTATATCTATATCTCCCCTATTATTAGCCCAACAGCTAGTTCCTCCAAGATTTGCATTGTACTTAGTCTACATCTCTAGTATCGCTTACCCCTTTCTACTTTGCACCTTAGAAATTTAAGTTTATTTCTATAGTAGTAAAAGTTTCATTGCAGAGGCTGAATCTCATTTGAGCAGGAAGACATTTTTTGCAGGATGTTAAATGACTTGCCAAATTGCTGGAAGGACTAAAGAAACAGAATCTAGACTGCATCACACAGCAGAGCCAAGCCACTTAGGACACTGCTGCCACCTCTGTGACCAAAAAGTCCCGGCTGTGATTGGGAAGCCACCACAATAAGGGCTCTGGTGAGGAACCAGCCCCAGAACCACACCCCATGGCTGCAATCTGGACCAGCAGAACAGACACCCTGGACCCCATGTCTGAACACTCACAACCAACAGCTCAGTGACCACGGTCATGAGCAGGAGATACTATGGCTTCTAGTTTGCTTCTGTTTTCTTAATTATCCTCAAGTGCACCAGAGGGGTTGAACCTACATCATATCCAGAACCTAGTGGCAATAGTGGAAATGCAGTTTGCTTTCATTTTTACTTTTCAGCTAAGCTGTGTGGTATGAAAAGGCATACTTAAAAGAAACTGAGATGGATGTTGAATGCCAGTCTACAATTTCATCATAATGTATTGTTTCTTCTACTGGACTACAAGAAATTTGGATCTACCTTTGTGTCCCTTCCCCTAAAGCATCTAGTAATTTCCAGGTAGTCAACTGTTTGAGATAAGGAAAGGGAGAAAAAATAAAAAAACAGCAAATAGTTCCAAAGTCCTGCATGCCTTTTTCAAGTCCCCATCAGGAAAGGGAGTCCTCAAGGGCAAGATAATATGAATTTAGTCTTCAAACTGCCTCTGTTTTAGATATTTTCCATTTTCCCTGCCTGCTCCCAGGTCCACTTTTCCCTCACCCCGCACCCTGCTTTGTGCCCTGAAAGGCTGACCTCCAGAGATGGCTTCACCTGGGTTCCTGCACCATTTGCTGTCTGGATGGGCTTAGCCAATGAGAGGCGCCAGCAAGATCGGACGGCAGGGAGAGGGCAGTCGGGTTATTTAGAAACCCTTGGTTTCTTCTGTACCAGGCGGTGGTTCAGGTACAGCTCACTTTTCTCTACCTAATGCCAGTACCCAAGTCAGAGCACCTGTCAGGTGGCCCCATCCACCAGCCACAACTTCACTGTGGTCTGCTGACTGCCCTTTCTCCTGCCCCTTCCAGGCCAGTAGTCTTAATGGCCTCCCACTGATACTTGTCCCGGAATGCACAGCCATCCTGAACCTTTGCAAGGTACTGGTTAATGAGTGTACTGTTTGTTAGCTATCAGGATACAGACGTGAGATTACTAGAATTTCCAGAGCCCACCAGCCTGCACACTCTACCACCTCTTCACAGCACCCTACTTACCACCTATCTGGTCAGACTTTCTTCCTTTGCTGAAGCTGGGGCTGCTTCCTTAGGACCAGTGCCCGAGGTCTATGAGGCAGCTGCGGCCCCACATAAAGGGTCTTGAGATCAAGGGAACTGGGTCTAAGAGGATGACTGCCATTGGCTGGATTTAACTGCTCAATTTCAGTTTCTCACCTCTAAAGAGACTAGCAACCACCTGTCAGGATTATTGCCAGGATTAAATAAGGTTATATATGTAAAATGGCTGAATAAGCTGTAGATGGTTATACAAATATTAGCTATTACATAACCATTTCTAAAGCTTGACACTCTCCATTCACCTTTCCTGTTACATTTTCCTTTCCTCTAAGTTCCTGATCAGTAGCAAATTGATATCTTATGCAGTACTGCAATCTTGGTGGTCTAAATCTTTGCTGCAGGGAGAAAGAATGAGGGGGAAAAAGGAAAAGCAAAGGTGACATATAGAAGTCATTTTCATTAGTGAAAAGACAATGCTTCTCCAGGGGCCCTAAAATTTCTCACTTATTAACTTGGGATGGAAATTGGAGAAAAAGCCGTGACTGTGGTTTGCATCTGTGGACAGTCACAGAGACTTTGGCCTTGGGCTGAAGTAGACAGTGAGAGCCACTGTGACAGAATGTAACCAGAGCCGAGTGCGGCCAATCGGCTGATTTCCACGGCACTTGGCATCCCAGTTGTTCCTGACCTCCAGATTCAGACAGATTCCAGGATTTTAGGCACAAGAGTGGCTGAGACAGCTGGACAGACTGGCAGAGTTTTCATAGGTTTTAAATACTGACTTTCCATTTTACCAGACAAAGAAGCTTTTAAAATATCTAGGGGGCTCTAATTACAAGCAATAATGAAAGGCCTCTCAAAGAAGGCAAGCTTCATATAATTATAAAAGATTAAAGTTTTTAAGGAATTTACAGGTTTAGAGAGAATGATTTAATTGCATTGGAAAGATTAAAATTTGGTTATAGGAGCCAGGTAAAATTCACCAACATTTTTCAGATAATTTCAAAAAGGTCTATATGATGAACTATTTTAATATATTCAAATACCCCAGATCTAAACTGAGTCATAATAAAGCCCCAAAGCAAGTCATATCTGGACTAAAAAATTACTTTATTTCATTATGGATGAATTGATACCTTAGTACCTAAACATAAACAATTTTAAGAGAACAAAGAAAAAGGTATCTGGCCCCTGTAATCTTCCTAATAGGAAGATGGTCAAGATACTTAGTAACTGGGATAGCACAAGCACCAGCCAAGTACAGCAGATCCCTCCATGGTCTGCCTCAGGGCTGAACAAGGAGGTCCCGCCTGAGTACCAACTGTACCCACATCCCACGCACCAGCTCTCCTCATCACCTGCGTAGCTTCTTAGCCTGCAGTAAAATAGTCCACCATTCAGAGCTTTCCACATTTTCCAAAAGGAAACCCAAATTCTTTAGGCTGGCTTATTCCTTGCTATCTCTTCCATCCCAGGACCAGAGACAACTTACAACCTCTTGGCAGCTCATGAGAAGGTGGTCCCCATAGGCAAGCCGAGCACAGTTCTGCACGAGATCCACTTAGACAAGGCAGCTGGCCTCAGCGAGTCATCGCTCCCATCTCTTGATGTACGTGGCGGTCCCCACCTGTGAGAGGGCTGCGGCGGGGTGTGCGCAGCCGGGCAGGATCAAGCCTGGTGAGACGTCACTCACCACTGCAAGCCTGGTCACACCGGCCTGTGTCCTGATCAGCCCAATAAAATACAAAAACAAAGAGTTCTGGTCACCAAGATCTAGCCAGCTCAGCAGCAAGCAAGTCTTTGTTTTTTGTTTTGAATTGAGGAGCTCTTTAAGCTCCTGTCTAGGCTTTCACAGCTCCTGAAGTCAGGTTTAAAACTGCACTGAAATCATCTCCTTACCCATCTGTCTCTGCTGCTCTGTGTCTTTAAGGGCAGGAAGACTGTCTCATTCTTCTCCATGTCCCAACACCTAATCCAGTGCCTGGTGTACACCTGCCATGTGCTCAAAAAGGGGTTGTTGAGCTGAACACAATTGGTCTTAGTGTGAAGGCAAGAAAGTAATTTTGTACTGTACTGAAACAGCAATCTCTACAGATCCATTTGGTAGTTAAATCAATGTAAGAAATGACTATTAATCCATTAGATTAGATTTAATGCTCCACAATTATGTATTTCCAGTCTGAGAACTTCAGTAGCTGGTGAGAATGAATTTGACTTCCATGAACTGAAGCTCTCGTAACATACCATTATTATTATATATAAGCATGAATCAAAATGAAACCAGTATGCCGGAAATATCCCTTAAACTTCTTAACCTTCTCTTTTTAGGAATTACCCATAAAGTCATTTTCTTAAAAACAGTAAAGTGACAAATTTTTTTATATGATCCTGGATTAAAGTTTTCCACATATGAAAGTTGTAATAATTATCATTATACTGTTGATCCTTGAATAACACAGTTTTGAATTGCACAGGTCCACTTCAGTTCTACCAGATTTTTTTCAATAAATATATTGGAAAGTTTTTTGGAGATTTGCAACAATTTCAAAAAAATTTATTTTCCCTAGCTTCAAGAATACAGCATATAATACATATATAAAAATACATGTTAATTGAGTGTTTATATTATCAGTACCACTTCTGGTCAACAGTAGGCTATTAGTAGTTAAGTTTTTGGGGAGTCAAAAGTTATACGTGGATTTTCGATTGCATGGGGAGTGGTGCACCTACCCCGATATTGTTCAAGGGTCAGCTGTAGCTTTAAACAGAGATGTAAATTATAGGAAATAAGTAATGGTCCCTTTATTTACAAAAATAACTTCTTTGATTTTTATTTTAAAAGGAATACATATTCATTGATGAAACTTGGAAAAACACAGAAAAGGGTTAAGAAAAAAATCATAATCTATAGTCCATAAATAGTGTAAATAGTTTATTTCTTTCTAGTCATTTCTTTGGATATGTATTTTTTTACCCGGTTGAGATTGCATTATTTCTGCAGTTTCATTATCTGGCTCTTTCTACTTAATGTCATAGCTTAAGCTCATTTAAAAAAAAGAAAAATGGGGTGACACCGCCCTGCTCTCGGTCAGGAACGCTGTGGCCTTTCTTTCTTTCACGTCACTTAGTTTTACAAGCTGCATGATTGGTGCTTGTCGGCTGGGCCACCCTGGTAGAGATCCGTTAGGTTAAATAGTCTCTGGCTTCACACAGCTGGGCCTTATTTTTTTATTAATCTGGTTTTCTCTCCAAACCCCTGACCCATCTTGGACTTCACCAGAGGCAGAAGGAGAACCAGAAGAAACAGCAAACATGGTTAGAAGGACCCCCGCGGAGGGAGAGGACTAGGGGCGCTAGGTCTCTGCAGGCGCGCCCAGAGCCCGAGGTCCGCGATCCGGGAGCTGTTCCGTTGGCCCCCGGGGACTGTGCCCGAACGTGGCCCCTCCGCGCCCCGGCCTCTCCGCACCTGTTGGGCCCTCTCCTGCGCCCTGACTGCCCGCTGCGCTTAGCCAACGGCAGGCCCGACGGGCTGGAGGGAAGGAGGAGCGTGACTCCGCGGCATCGGCTCCCTGGCGCCCTCGGTGAGCAGTCCCCGCAGGCTGGCTGCGCCCCTCACGGAGGCCACAGCTCCTGTCCTCACGCTCGGGCCTCTCCCTCTCTCTGGCCTCGGTACTCGGACCCTCCCCTCGTGCCTCCAGGCTCGCGCTGACCGGCTGGGGAACAGCGCTCACTGTTGCTAATTCTGGGGCTCTGCGAACGCTGTGGTTTCCCCACGCTGCCCATCTTTTCCATGGTCCTCTTACTCAACTTTCCTCAAATTGCCCAATCTGAGGGACCTTCTGTTTCCTGCCAAGACTGACAGAAAAATTCAAACCGTATGTCCCTCTTCCAAGGCTAGAGAACTTCAATCTTCAGAATTAAACTATTAGCTGAGTTTCCTTCCTGGGGTCATTTGGGGATAATAAATGTATAAATAACCTATCTGCAGTTCCAGCAAGCAGCTCTTTATAATGGCTGTATAACAGCTCCTGTCATGCTCCTGCTCAGTGTCTGGGCCAGATGCTCTCACAACCGGACCCCATCCTTCAGAACAAGTCAGCAAGGCGGCTTTTGTTCCCATCTCAGAGTTGAGAAAATCAAGTATCAGTCAGCCAATACATGCCCATGCCCAGCCTCACCTCCTTCAAGTCTTGACTCCCACACTTTCTCAGCGAGGCCTTTCCTGACTAGCCAGTTTTAACTTTTCCTACCCCGTCCCTGCTTCTCTGTGTCCTCAGCACTTATCAGCACCTAGCATCCTGTATTTTTTCTCATTTATCTTGGTTAGTGTCTATCTCATTCTGCTTGACTGTAAGGTCTGTGAGGGCTGGCATCTTTTTCTCGGCCGCTGCTGTGTTCCAGCACTTAATGCGATTCCTAGCCCATGGGAGAGCCTTAATCAATAATTTTGAATGAGTGAATGATAAAGCTGGAATTCAGAGCCGCATCTGTCTCGCTTGAAGGTCATTGTTTTTCTACAACACCCTCCTTAGCAAGTCATAAGCAAAGTAAATAGGTATTAGCCTCCAAGAGAAAAGACAGAAGCATTATTTTTTAACTAGATGCACTCATGATGCAACCTGCTATGACTGCAACATATGACAGCTGACGAAATAAATAAAATGATGCTCACATCTTTGTTTTAAAAAATGTGTTTACTACCGAGACACCCAGACATATGGTAAGGCTATGTGGGCTGTGACAGAAGGGAGGCGCCACTGAGAACACCACAGAGAAGAATATTGAGCGATGGGTTTGGTGCAGACGACAGCCACCCGCTGCTGGCTCAGGGCAGGTGCTCACTGAGCGACAGGAGGCGGCCTTCAGGGCCGGAAAGCTAGATGACGTAGGCGAGCATGGCCAAGTGCAGGAAGCCTGGGCCTGGAAGTGGCAGACATTCCGGAACTGAACCCTGAATATCGCCTTCTGCTTGCTCTTCAGATGCTTTATGTCCATTTCCCACGAGTCTTGGGAAAAGGGGAAGGAAATAATAGTTTATGAACAAACTGATGGTAGGAAATAAGTGCAGCAGAAAGCCCAGGTTTTCCAATTACATATATATCAGGAAGATTATTATTACAGGGTGATTTGGGGCTGTGGCCTCAGACATACATGGGTTTACCTGCCTGCTCTACTCTCACTTTGACCTTGGGCAAGTTAGTTAGCCTTTCTAAGCCTCAGTTTCTTCGGTTATATAATTGGGTAATAACGGTATTGATTTCACTGTTAGAAGGATGATAGGAGATAACCCTGGTACCTGGCCCATAAGAGGTGCCCAATAAATGAGGGCTCAGAATCACAGACACTGTTCTAACAACTGGCTTCCAAGGGAGTGCCGTACTGGCCAGAGGACGTTAACCATTCTCTCCAGCACCAGGTCCCTTATCATTTTGGGGAGGGGCGATGTTAATAGAGGACCTCAGAAAATTACCCACTCAGTTCTGGGACATCTCACATCACAGGGCAATTATTTCTCCTTCTCAGAGGAAGGAGGTAGAATTAAGAGCCTGAGTCGGTTCTGGTTCTTAAGTAAAGTATTAACATTCCCTGGGTGCCCTTCCCAGAGACAGGCTCCAGATGGTTCGGTGTTCTCGGGTGGAGATTATGCCTGCTCGCTGCTTTACATTTCTATTAGAAATATGTTGAAACTTGTCGTTCAGTGTCCCAAAGGAGATAGAAAAATTACCAGTGACTGTCACCGAGGGTCTATAATTTATTCCCTGGGAAAAAAGTAATGAAATGGGTTGAAACACCTTCCCCTGGGGAGCCGTCGCCCAGCAGGCCCTGGGCCCCTGTGCAGTGCATGCGTCCTCCCTGTCTTGTCTGCCCCTGATAATCTGGGTATTAGCTACTACCTACAGGAGACCATTTATATTTTAATTGGTTAAACAAAGTTAATATTTAAGTTCCCCTGTGGCATTAGCCACGTTTCTAGTGCTCCGTAGCCGTGTGCGTCTGGTGGCTGCTGTGTTGGGTAGTGCAAATACGGGAAATTTCCAACATTACAGAACGTTTTCAGAGTATGTTGCTCTGTGGGCAAGTGCCTGCTCAAGGCCCAGGTCCCTTCCGACAGGAGAGAAGTCTCGTCTCAGCCTGGGCTGCACGCAGTGGGGTAAGACCTGAGTATTGCTTAGCACTGAATTTCAAGGGGAAAATTAGAGACTGTAAAATCCTTTCAGCTGGACTCTTAGTGTCTCTGAACTTCTATGTCTTTGTAATTCTTTAAAATAAGTATGACCTAGCCCAGAGAAGGGAATCATGCCTGCATTTTGCCAGATCTTAAGATAATGGGTCAAATCTCCCCCAAAATACCATTGTGCAAGTCAGCTCCATGCTTAGTATCCTGAGGAATGTTCACTAGGTTCCTTCCTAAAGGGCCAAATCTTATGCCCCAGTGAAAGGAGAGGAGATTCCGGTGATTCTCAGGTGCAAGAACAGGGCCATGGACCTAGATGCCCAAATAACTCAGGTCACCACATAGCACCCTGGGACCTTCTCCCTTATGTCTTCTCACCCCAAGCACATTCCCTCAGTCACCTTTAACCTTCCTATTCAACTCCTTGTCTTTCCTCCTCTTACACACAGTCTCTGGCTCGAGCTCTCGGTCTTTCCATTTAGGCTCCATTTCAGGCTCCACTGATGGCTAAGGGACAGGGTGGGAAAGCCCTTAAAGCCTTTGAGGGTGGAGCAGAGCAGTTTCAGAGACCACTGCAGTGGTTGTGGGGCCACAGAATGAAGTATCAAAACCCAATCAGAACTTTTGCGCTGTAAAAAACACAAAGACAAACCCCCTACTAGCATTATGCCAGTGTTATATGCTAAAAGTTTCTGTGTCATTTCCAGACCTGAGTTAAATTTTAAAGAACTCCCTTTTGTTACTTTAACCTCGGTCGTAGCTGAGCTCTGGGAAAGAAGGCATAAAAAGACTTGTTCTGCCACATTAGCAACCTTGACTAGCTCCCAGGTTCACAGGGGCAGACTGCATCCTCAGTGCCAAATGAAACGAGAGAGCTTTCTGAATAGAGGCATGGGAGAGTCTTCACTTACCCAAGCAAACAAGGATTCCATTTCTGAAAGAAGGAAGTTAAAGGCAAGGTGGCTGTCCCACAGCTTAGCTCAAGGGCTAGTAAACTCCTCAGAAGTCAGTGTTTGTAAAGTTCTTTACTTCTTAGAAAACAGGCCAGTGGTCCTCAACCATTTCATTCTGCAATCTGTATCCTCTCCCCACGCCCCCCTGGCCTTGCTGTTGTTAGGAGCGTCGCTCACACAGCACTACCGCTGCTTCTGGAAGTAGCACAGTGTCGCCCAGAGGTTTTCACAACCTGCAAGGTGGTGGTAGCTGCTCTTCAAGTTTTCCCAGAAGCCCAGCTTGTGAGAGAGAGGCTGAAGCTGCTCAGGCAAAAGAGGGGAGCCGCAGCCTGTCCTCTGGGAGCCTCGGTGCAAGCTTGGGGGCCTACAGAGCACTGCTAGACCCTCGCTCACCAGATGGGCCCCTCGGGAACTCCTATGAAACTTTTCAACATCAAGGATGCTGGGATTAGGAAAGAGTATCATCTGTCACTTGCGAAAGAAGTTTTAAAGGTATTGGAAACCATTATCTCCAGGACAAAGCAAGCCCACAGATCCCAGGATTTAAAAGAATCCTTCTTCCACATGGTTATTATTCTTCCACCCTACCCATGCAGAAGAGGGAATTCTCTGCAGCTTTCATGGCTCATTGCTATTGCCTTTACTTTTATAGTATGAGAGGGTGGCTTCTGGACGTGTATAAACAAATGTCCATAAGGCCAGTGAACGACCACACGAAAGCTTTAGGAAAAACAAATATCTCATTTTCAATCTACAAGACATTTTACAAATATTAGAGATGATCACCTTTGCATTTTATTTAAAAATATATAAGGTTTTGGTATTAGGAGAAAAAAATGAAGATATTGGTGCTAAGGGGAGCTACAGGATAATAGGAAAAAAAAGAGGAGAAAAATGATTATGGGATTTTTATGATGTTCTTAGAGGTGACTTTCATGCCCTAAAAGGATTATTCAAGGCCCTTTTTAAACTATATGCTTTACATTGTAATTTCAAAACCTTTGTCCTTTCTTAAGATTTCAACTTATAAATCTTATCCATTACCTAAGTGTCCATCAGTAGATGAATGGATAAAGAAGATGTGGTACATATACACAATGGAATATTATTCAGCCATAAGAAGGAAACAGATCCTACCATTTGCAACAACATGGATAGAGTTGGAGGGTATTATGCTCAGTGAAATAAGCCAGGCAGAGAAAGACAAGTGCCAAATGATTTCCCTCATTTGTGGAGTATAACAACGCAGCAAAACTGAAGGAACAAAATAGCAGTAGACTCAGAGACTCCAAGAAGGAACTAGTGGTTACCAAAGGGGAGGAGTGGGAGGGTGGGTGGGGAGGGAGGGAGAAGGGGATTGAGGGGTATTATGTTTAGTATACATGGTTTGGGGGATCACAGGGAAAACAGTGTAGCACAGAGAAGGCAAACAGTGAATCTGTGGCATCTTACTACACTGATGGACAGTGACTGCATTGGGGCATGGGGGGGGACTTGATAATATGGGTAAATATAGTAACCACATTGTTTTTACATGTGAAACCTTCATAAGAGTATATATCAATAATACCTTAATAAAAAAAGAAAAAAGTCTTATTGCATTTATAAGTCTAGAAGAGTTCAGTAACTTTTAATAGTTTTTCAACTTAAATGATCTTTTAATCATTTTAAATTGCATTTATGGTTTTAATATATTTAATTTTGTGCTTCATCTGGTTATCAAAAATACACTTTTAGATAATCCTTATACATCTACTAGAAAATAAAAATCATTAAAATCAGCTTTTTAAATTATCCAAATATTGCTCATAATTCAAGTTAAATTAGCTTATTTCTTTGAGGTCAAATCAATTAGCTCAACTAACTCTTTCTAAGTTGCAATCACAACTTAACATACAAAATTCTTAAATACTCAGTACTTAAGACACCAAATATACACAGGTCATTCTAAACATAAAAGTGTAAATAATTTGGGGTTTATTTTCTTCAGCGTTTCTATATTTAGATATGTCTTTCCAATGAGGAAATAATTACATCAGCCCAAACCACAGCTGATGTTTTTCCCTAGTGCTCTGAGGTTTCTTCTTGCACAGAGAACTCTTCTGTCAAGGTTATAGGACTTTATTCTTTTATTTAATCTTAATGGGTCACATGGAGCCTGAACCCTATTAGTAGTGGTCATAACAGGGTTCTATAACTTTCAAAAAGAGTGAGTGTCATAGATGCTGTCATTGAATTTAAATCATAGCATTCCCTAATTCTTCCCTCTGCTATTGGACATCAGTAACTCCACTAAAATTGTACTAATTCTTGCGTTTCTTTGGCTCTCCTAAGATGCAAAAGTCGTTTTATTTAATTCTACTTGTCTTGAGAGTTGGTTTAATTCATCACCAATAAAATCATGCTAATAGCAAAAAACGTTTTAGAGGACTGAAAATAGTGATACGTAAAGCTGTGTCAACGAAATTGTGGAATTAGACACAATTTTACAGAGATGCCCTGAGCTTGAATGATTTTAGGGAAATGACACAGATAAAGGAAATATTAAAATGCTGGTTATATGGGCACAATTTAAGTCCCCTTAAGCTAGGTTGTATCATCTAGCGGATTTGAAACATGGAACTAAAGAGTAAGGAAAAAGAAAAAAGGATGTTTAATTCTGAATGCGTCATCAATTGCCAGAAACTCACAACACTGCTAAATATTTGGCAACATAAATTTATAGCTCTGTTACCTGAGACTGGTTAACTTCAAACAGGGAAGTCCCCTGGGTTGTTATTAGAAAATCCAGGTCACTATTTAGGGTACAAAACTGTTCTGGTTTTTCGCCACAGACTGATTTCTTAAGAAAGTATTCGGTTTATGTATATACCCATTCATTTTGTTCATCTATTTCTTGATGTATATTAGTTACTACTCATCCCCAAAATAATCAGTGGCTTATGCAATGTAAGTTGAATTTGCAGGCATGTCACAGAATAGTTCAATGTAGGCTGGGAGGAGTTGGGTTCTCTTAAACACTGTCATTTGAGAACCTAACTTTCTTACATGTAGAGTCTTCCATAAAGTTCTTTGTGTTCTGGCCAGCAGATGGGGGCAGGCACAGAACAAATGGCTTTTTGGGCTCCACTTAGAGGTGGTCATCCTGACTTCTGCCTGCTTCCTGTTGGCCAGAACTCAGTCACATGGCCTCACCTCCCTGAATGGGCCAGGAGGAAAATAGAAACAACATGGTAAACAACTAGCCAGTCTCTGCTATAGCTTAATATTTAATGTTTCATTCAGTAATAACTACATCAAACAGATAAAATTATAGTCAGAATAAAAATTGATGTGGCTGATCCAAAGCTGGTATAGTTTTACCATGTGTGGTGGTCGTGCTACAGCAAAAGTAATGATGTTCACGCTCCTGTATCTCTCAGTTTCTGAGGCACCACATCTTCACAACGTCTTACAAGGTGAGTCTACAACACGGAAATAGATGCTTGTCGAAGTGAACTTCTTTTTAAGAAGACAATTATGATTGAATGTCCATAGAAAATGTGACCAGATCAGAGTGACTACTTAGTAAGAGCTCATCTTTATATAATGTTCTCCTTTGTGCAGTATAGGTTTACTAAGAAGGGGGATCATTTACTATGACTCATGTTTTAGGAATAAAACACTTTTAGCCATCAGAAGCATAGGGGAGGGAGAGACAGAAGTCGTGCAGGCCAGTCCAGGCAAGCCACACTGCCGGTCTGATTAGCCTGGGTTTGGGGCCAGGAGGACCTGGTTTCGAGTCCCTAATGCACCCCTTACTAGCTCTGAGACCTTGGACATATTAGTTAACTTCTATAAACTTCAATTTCCTTTCCTGTAAAATGGAGATATGTTGTGAGAATTAAATATCTATTTCCCTCACTGGAATTTAAGGTTGGTGAGGGAAATTTCTTTCTTACTCATTGTGGTATTCCTGGCACATGCTAAGTGCCCAGTCCTAGGTAGTTCTAATGGTAGTTTAATAATATCTTCCTGTTATCATTAGCCATATACATACTTCCAGCAGGCAGCTAAAAATTAAAGCTTGTAATTCAGGAGCAGTGTGCCCTTTGGGCCCGAGAGGGGCCCCTGTCCTGGGCTTGGTCGCAAGGCGATGCTATTTATGACGTGGTCCAGGGATCAGTCAACCCACACACTGTTACTGGACCACACGGGATAAATACAGAAGTTGAGAGGAGGCATTTAGAAACGTCTGTGCCAGTTTAACGCTGCTGTATCACTTCATTAAAGAGGGGCTAGACAAGTTGGGGTATGTGTGAAATTGAGTGGGAAGTCATATGTGTGGACTGCATACTGTGATGGTCAGCAGGACCCCTTTTCAACATGTGATATTTTAAGGTCAGTCATCTATAATCCCAAAGTGAGTAACATTTAAATAAATGGAAGCATTTTTTTATTTTTTTAAACACTATTATATTATAATTTTCATTTTTAATCCAACCAGCTATTTTAGAGAGAAAGAGAAAGAGCTTCACCCAGTAGCTAAAGTAAGGAAGTTAGATTTATCTAATTTACATTTTTTAACCCTAATTTACTGATTAGAAACACATTTTTAAGAAAAGGCATGCTTCCAAATGTGGTGGTGGTAGTTAAACCAAACGATAACAATGAAAGTGATTCTGAAGAAATGAAGACCAAAAGCACTCGTGCTGGTTGTTCTCAGAAGTATGATCCCTCGCGTACTGGGCTCAGTTTGCAGCCATAACTGATAATGAAGTGCTAAAACCACAGCGCATTTATCCACAGAAATGTCCTGATTACAGGGAAGCAATTAAACCATCAAAACCCAGTGACTTAAAAAAAAAAAAAAAACTTAAGTGGCTTTTGCATACCACATGTAAGAAATGAGTGAAAAATCAAAATGATTCTTTGAAAGAAAGTGTATTCAGTTAAAAACCAAATGGAAACAGATAGTAACTCTTCCCCACATAAGCAGCATCTCAGTCTTCTGAGAAAGTAGTATTTGGGGTTGCTGAGACCAAGCATATGCACAGCTGCCAAGGCAGGAATGCAAGACTGTATCAAAGACGTTGGCTTAGGAATGTTGGGTGACACTGTGGCAAAGGAGGTGGTTCAAATGCCATTTGCCATTGATTCTATAGTTCAGCCTGTTTGGGAACCGACTGATGATATGGAATGCTAGCTAGCATTAAAAATGAGACCAGCAAGGCTTTTTCCCTCGGAACTAGATGAATACACAAATATTCTTAACATGGCCTTTCTTCGGGTATATGTGTGACTTAAACAGGATCATGATAGGAGGAAGCAGCTCTTTTATTTTCTCAGCTTCATGGCCAATAAACACAATTGCAAACTGTATAAAACTATAAAGGATTACAATGCTCATAAAGTGTCTGGAGTTAGGATTTTGTGAAGGATTATGTGCTGATGGCACAGCTGCAGTGACTGGAAAACATTCTGGCTTAGTTAACCAGTGAAGGAACTTGTGCCAGAATGTAAATCAACACATTGCTTCCTTCAAGAAACTTTTGATACAGAAATTTGCTGGACTGCACACAGGAAATTCCTGACTCTGAAATCCCTTTCTTTCATAGGAAGATAACTTAAATTTCATTATGATTTCAGAGGATAAGTCACTGGAACTGGCTACGGATGAAGGATGGAAGACAAATTGTGCTTCATTTTGTAAATGAATAACCCAGGCTTGCTCGACTTACTCTCAAGTATCTTCTTCCATTTTGTCAAAATACCATGTGGAGACTGGTTTCCCTACCGTGAGTGCTGTTAAAACAAGGCATGGAAACAGTTTAGAGGTACACCCTGTAAGTGGCATATTATCATCAACCCAGCCAAGAGTGGAGAGTTAGTGAGCAAGCTCATCTGTCGTATTAAAGCTCATGAATATTGATATGAATGGTGGTGGTCAAGGTATGCAGATAGGCATCAAATACAGGGAATCCTGTTTCATTCATAACTTTTTGCGTAGTTAAACCTTGGAACAACCAAAAGTTATGAAGATGGTAGTGATTGCCTGGGTTATTGTTTGTACACATACTCTCAGGAACAGTATGTTCAGTTTTTGTGATTTTCCCCTTCTATGTTCTGATTATATTTATTAAAATGTAAATTTATGTCTAACAAATAATAAATGACAGTAAAAAAATAGGCTTGCATTTTGTATGTCTTTGTTTTTATTTAATGTTTTTAATAATTCATTCCTATTGTATTAAAAGAAATGTTGATTGGTAACAGACTGGAAATGAAGAAAAGGGGGAAAGAAACTTTGAGACAGAAAGAAAAATGCTGCTTTAGAGGGCCAGTCTGGCACCAGGGGTCCACTTACCCAGAGCCCGTGGTCCTAGTTCCCAAAGAATACCAGCCCTAAAGGCCCTGAGCCTGTGGCCAGGGCCTGTGCCCGCTTCTTCCCTGGGAGCACCCTGCAGAGGGCGAACAGTGCTTCCAGGGCACAAGGCCCTGGGCCTCGAGTGCTGGCGGAGGGATGGGCAGGCTGGGTGTGCACAGGCCCCTCACAGTGTGAGGCGGAGAAGGAGGAGGCCGGCCAGGGGCCAAGAGCCTCCTCGTCTGGGGCCATCATGTTCCAACATGAACTCCACAGAGTCTAAAATTGACCCAGGTTGTTAAGAAGATATATTTGTCAAGGCAGGATGACAGAATGTATTTATTTAACAGTTGCTAGCTTTGCTTATAACTAAAAGTTTTAGGTATTTGGAATGTGGGCCTCCAGTTTGTTCTTTGGTCTGAGCCCACAAACGTGAGGGGAGGCCCTGTCCAGGAGATACATCAGAGCTGGAGCCATGCATTTGGCAGCATGGAGGGGGTATTTGAAGCTGGGGGAGAGTCAGTAATGTGTAAAGAAGGCAAGTCCCACCTTTAGATCCCTCATCAGCAACCCACCCATTGTAGAACTTTGGGCTTTCTGTGCCTCAAGTTTCCTGTCTGTAAATGGAGATGTTAATAGCACCTACTTCATAGGGTGGTGTGGAAGACCAAGTAAGTTCATCCATGTAACATACTCAGAAGAGGCTTGGTAGAGAGTGAGCTCTCAGTACCACGGGAATAGCCAAATTACCTGGGGAAGGAATCCAGAGCAAGAACAGAAGTCTCAAGGGAACCTTGGAAAGAAAGTCTAGAAATACAGAGAGGGTGGAATGAACGTCCCAGCACCCACCCCCGGGCTCGGCAGGTGGAGGGCTCAGTGAGTGGATGGATTTGAAAAGGATCCTGGAGAGGAGACTGAGAAGGTGCCCTTAACACACTGACTGCAGCTGGAGGGTCAAATGGGGGAGTCCTGATGAGCGCCCCCTGGATTCAGTCAGGAAATAACCTTTAAAGGATGCATCAATCCACAGGGAGTCAGACTGCAGTAAATTAAAGAATGAGTGGGTAGATATTTCTCCTGTTCGTTTAGCTTAATAACTGTAATGGAAACTACCTTTTTTAGAAATTAGTGTAGAGAATGAAAGAGATAAAATAATAGCTTGAGGTCATGTGAGGTTGAAAGAAAGTTCTTTTATGTTAGAAGAAACATGGGCAGACTTGTTGCTAAGAGAGGAAGCAATGGAGAGGAAAAGATGATTAATGGAGCAAGAATCTAGAAGGATGGGTGGAGATGGAATCAAGAGAAAAAGACATAGGGGTCAGTCTTAGGAAAGAAAATTCTGCCTGAGGAGAAAGGAAACAGGATAATCCATTAGACTATGGAGGAAACTTTGAGGGCTGATATGTTGAAGACGTTCTTGAGGTTTGTATTGGGAACTGTAATTTCCAGGAGATCAAATAAACACAGCTGAATAGTAGGAAGTAGGTTCCCTTTCCCATTTCACAGTAAGCTACTCCCCATGCGGCAGCTCACTCACGGCTGCCCCTGGCTAGCTGGCTTGTCTTCCTGTACTACCGAGCAGTCGGCAAGCTACATACAGCCCACGGGCCAAATTTAGCCTACTATGGCCTGTGAGCTAGGAATGGTTTTAATTTGTTTTTATTGTGGTAAGATATACATAACAAATTGAGCATTTTAGCCATTTTTAAGTATACCATCAGTGGCATTAAGTACATTCACAATGTCATGCTACAATCACCACTATCCAGCTCCAGAATGTTTTCATCATCCCACACAGAAATTCAACACCCATTACACAATAACTCCACATGTCCCCCTCCTCCCAGTTCCTGGCAATCTTTTACTTTGTTGCCTTGAAAACATGCGAATATTGTATGTCTCCTCTTATGTGAGGCATTAAAAGTATAAGTAGATACATACAACATTTATCTTTTTGAGTCTGGCTAATTTAACTTAGCATAACGTTTTCAAGGTTTACATATTCAGTAGCATGTAACGGTTCTGTTTGAGTCCCTGCTTCCAGTCCTTTTGGGTGTATATCTAGGAGTGGAATTGCTGGGCCCTCTGGTAATGCTATGTTTAACTTTTTGAGGAACTGCTAAACTGGTTTTCATAGTTTGCACAATTTTGCATTCCCACCAGCAGGGCAGTAGGGTTCCAATTTCTCCACATCCTTACTGTCATTTGTTATTTTCTGTATTTTTTTTTTAAGTAATAGCCATCCTAATGGTGTAAAGTGATATCTCAATGGGTTTTATTTTAATTGTGGCAAAATACAACATAAAACTTACCATCTCAACCATTTTTATGTGCACGAAGCACACGTCACTGTACACATTACACTGTAGGGCACACACAGTGTGTTAAGCGGCATTCAGTACATTTCCTTTCTGTGCTTACCATTACCCCCATTCACCTCCAGACTCTTTGCAACTTACAAAACTGAAACTCTGTACCCATTAAACAGTAACTCGTTCCCACCTTCCCTCAGCCCCTGGTAACCACCATTCTATTCTCTATGAAATTAACTGTTCTAAGTGCCTAAAGGGGTCTGATTGCTGATTCTACTGTGGAGTGGTGTTTCCACACCCATCCAAGCAATTCTAACATCAGCTGGGTGTCCTACAATTCAACTCAATTCTGACTTTATACCTGGAGATGTTACCTGGGCTTCTGACTGACTAGCTATAGATGGCAGATTCCAAATACACCTTCTTTGGGTCCAATTAATTTGCTAGAGCAGCTCACAGAACTCAGAGGAACCCTTAGATTACTGGCTTATCATAAAAGGACATAACTCAGGAACAGCCCATTAGAAGAGCTGCATAGGGCCAAGCGTGAGGAAGGGTGCAGAGCTTCCACGCCTCCTCCAGCTGCTTCTCCCCCAGCACCTGCATGTTTCCTAACCCAGAAGCTCTTAGAGCCCAGTCCTCTGGGGTTTTTATAGGCATGACTGATTAAATCATTGGCCAGCTGCTACTGGCTCAACCTCTAACCGCACTTTTCTACCCAGAGGTCAGGGAGGTGGGACTGAAAGTTCTGACATTTTAATCACATGATTGATTCTCCTAATGGCAACCAGCCCCCATCCTTAGGTGTGTTACAAAAGGCACCTCAATTAAAATAAATTAGTCATGGAGATGAAAGTATAACATAGGGAATATAGTCAATAATATTGTAATATCTTATGTTGATAGAGATAACTATACTTACTGTGCTGAGCATTTAGTAATGTACGTAATTGTTGAATAACTATGTCCTAACCCAAAACCAATATAATATTGTATGTTAAGTATATCTCAATTAAAAACCCTCATTAACATAGCAAAGACACCTTTATCACTCTTATTAGTTAGGAAATTCCAAAAGTTTAAGAGCTCTATGCCAGAAGCATGGACAAAGACCCAATATACATTTTTTATTATAAATTACAATGTCATAGTACCTCATATAAGTTAAAACATAGTTTTTATCCTGTGTCAGAATGTCCTTCCTTTTCAAGGCTGAATAATATTCCATTGTACCACATTTTGCTTACCATTAATTTGTCAATGGGCACTTGGGTTGCTTCCACCTTTTGGCTATTATGAATAAAACTACTCCTACGGATATGGATGTACAAATATCATTTGAGTTCCTGCTTTTAATTCTTTTGAGTATATACCCAGAAGTGGGATTTGGGCATTTAATATTAATCCTACTTTTAATTTTGGAAGAACTGTTGTACTGTTTTTCCATGGTAGCTGCACCGTTCTCCTTTCCCAACAGTGAACAAGAGTACGAACTTACCCACATTCTCACCAATACTCGTTATCTTCTATTTTGTTTTTGTTTTTGTTTTTTGTAGTAGCCATCCTAGTAGGTGTGAGGCAGTATCTGATCGCGGTTTTGATTTGCACTGCCTGAATGGCTAGTGATGGTAAGCACCTTTTGTTGTGCTTGTTGGCTATTTGTATATTTTCTTTGGAGAAATGTCTACTCAAGTCCTTTGTCCATTTTTGAATCAGGTTGTTTTTTGTTGTTGAGTTTTAGGAGTTCTTTATATATTCTGGATATTAATCTCTTATGAGATGTGATTTGCAAATATTTTCTCCTATTCTCTGGGTTGCCCTTTTAATTTGTTCACATTGTCCTTTTGTACAACACTTCCTAATTTTGATGAAGTCCAATTCTCCTATTTTTTCTTTTGGAGCTTATGCTTATTGTGCTGTATCTAAAAATTCATTGCTAAATTCAATGTCATGAAGACTTTCCCAAATGTTTTATTTTAAGAGTCTTATTGTTTTAGTTCTTACCTTTAAATCTCTGATCCATTTTGAGTTAATTTTTGTATATTATGTAAACATAAGGTTCAACTTCATTCTTTCTCATGTGGATATTCTTTTTCCTACTATCATTTGTTGAAAAGACTACCCTTTTCCCATCAAATGGCCTATGTCATTCAATTTATTGAAAATCAATTGATCATATATGTGAGGGTTTATTCACACTTTTAAATGGCTGAAAAATCAAAAGAAGGATAATATTTTGTGACATGTGAAGATTTAATGAAATTCAAACTTCAGTGCCCATAAAAAATGTTTTACTGGAACACATCTTCTCTCATTTGTTTCTGTATTGCCTATGGCTGCTTTTGTGTTATAGCAGCAGAGTTAAATAATTATGACAGGGATCATATTCCTGCAAATTCTAAAATATTTACTATCTGGTCCCTTTAGAGAAAATGTTTGCCAACCCCTGCTATTGGTAGAGAATGAAAATCTATAGAAAGCATTTCTCAAACTCTCTCACAGCTAGGAGACAGGCAAGGGACTCACTTTCCATAAATCAGATTAATGCACACAGATTTGCGTGGGGGTAATGAGTCATGAGAGGCCGCCACTCATAGAGAGATCATATTTTCTGGTGAGTGGAGTGGTGGGGCGTTCAGTTCTTTCAGTGAAGTTGTCAGAGGTTTCTGGCAACTGATTCCTAACATCAGAAGTCCTAAGTGACTGAAGATGGCTACAGTGGTGTCCTACTGGAAACGTCCTGTGTGTGTGGAGGTGTTCTGTGTTTTTCCTGGCCCCATTGTCCCTGACTAGCAGCACCAAATCCTATTCTGTTTACTCTGGAGAATCTGTGGGTAATCTAATATCTCTTCAATAAATCTCTTCCTGCTTCAACAGCTAGAGTGACCTCAGAACTCTGACTAATATACATCAGTAAAAACAGTCATATTATACTCAATAATCCTCAAAAGATTGTTTTGTGCGAAACTCTTAATTCTAATTGTGACTTTTTTACCAATTTTTATTGCCCAAAACCTTCCAATATTTGTAAAACTAATTTAATGGAATTTATAAATCACAAGGAAGTATAATGGAGATTATCCAAGAATAGACACAAAATCAGACATAAAAAATTAAACTCTAAGAAATTGTAAATTGAAACAGCACATTTGATCGTAGGAACCTCAATCCTTAAGACATTTTAATTGCAACTGAAAGAAAAAGACAAATATTTCTGAGAAAAATGCAAAGAAAATTAAGTTTCAGTGTTCTAACTTTCTAGAACAGAAACCCTGAGTATCTCAAAAGAAAGAAGATTGTTTATCATGGAAGATAACACATCTTGGAGATGATGGCAATAAGCGGGTGGGCAAGAGGTAATGCTCTAGACCCAGATGTAACGACTCAAGATTCCATTTATACGTTGGGTAAGTCACTTCATTGAGAGCTGCTCCCATTTCTTCCTGCCACTGATTACATTCTTGAAAAAACAAAGTGCTCAATTAGAATGTTTGTTTTATTGTTATTTATCATGCTCTCTATTTTCCCACCCAACCATGTGGGTGAGTAATAAATAGTGACATCACCACAAAAACAAACATTCCTTACAGGAACTCTGCTGCAGGAATACATAGGATTTTCAGACCCCTGCTTTTTTTTCCCCCCTAAGATTTATCTCCCCATTATTAGTGATTTTTACTTTTTCTTTCTAATTTCAACATACCAGTCCTGTTGAGAGAGCAACAGTGCTCACCCATGTTCACCTCTCCCATAAAAAGGAATATTTCCCAATCTTACTCCATGTGAGATAAGTTAAAGGGATGAAGAAAATAATCAGAAACTGAATAAAGTGAAAAACACATACACACCCTAAAAGCTGTCAAGAAGATTCTTGAAGACATCAGAACAGATGAAGAAGCGAGACATAGCAGCAGGTAACTAGTGCTGTGTGACACAGAAAGTGAAAGGTCTCTGCAGAGAAATGCTCACTGTGGCAGAGGCACGAAGGGGGTTTTACTCTTGAAGTCCACAGACAGCGGACGGTGTAACCTGGGCCCTTGTGCAGTCACATGTGCCACAGCCAGCTAATGACTAGCAACAGCAGACACCTCAGAAACAACTGCTTACCCTTCATTTTCAGCCTGCAATTAAATAGTTGTGAGCTCAGAAATTCATGCAATCTTGTAACGACATTAATTGTAGCTAAAAGATACCTGTGGATTTGTGTTTCCCTTTACTGTGAAAGGGAGATATAAATGGGCCCCCTTGTAATAAGTCAGTGTTTAAAATGTGAGCAAGTATATAATTTGATTTGTGGAAAGACACCCATGACTTTTAAAAATTACTTTTTTACCTTTAACAAGGGCTTTCCGTAGCCCATTTGTGGGCCTCACTACACGTCACTGGGATAGTGCAATTATAATTAAACTGTAAATTAAAAAGGCCACATCACAGATGGACCAACCATGGCTCCTAGCCAGAACCCACAGGTACTCTACAGCCAACATAGAAAAGGCACAAATACAAGACCCAAGAGTTGAAGGGTGCAAGTTTTTGCATCGTGCTGAGCTATAAGGAGATAGACCTAAGGGCACCAGCCACTATATCCTCAACTGACCCTGTGTTCAGTCCCCTCCATTTGGGCCCCACCCCCCCCACCGCCCCCAGCAATTCAGACACACTTTTATCTCAGTCCTTAACACTTTGCATCTTTTTATCTACCTTCCCCCAAGTCTTGTGGCCTATTGCAGGAAAATGCCCATGTCATTTTCAACTTTTATATCCTTGGCGTATTTCTGTCTCTGGTGGCAGCAAGCTAACTCAGATTAGTCAAGCAAAGTGCCTGGCCAACAGAGGCAGAGCTCTTAGGACTGTCCTTCCCCCACCCCATGAGCCGGCCGCCTCTTTAGTAAACTGGCCTTGTTCCCTCCTCTGAAGGTAGGTGCTTTCCAGGGGGGGGCAGGTTGGGCGCGTGGCTCTTCCGTCCGACTGCAGAGGCTTGAATCTGGCTCTACCACTTGCCTAGAATAAGTTCCTTAGCTGCTTTGAGTCTCAGTTTCTATCTGTAAAATGGGGGAAAAATAATACCTACTTTATTAGGTTATTGCAAATATCAAATGAAATAATGTTGAAATTCACAACCATGCCTGACACATGGAATATGTTCAATAAATCAGTGCCTTTTTTTTTTAATGAAGAAGGTGGGGAGATAGGTATGACTACCAATATAACATCCTAATTTACCCAAAAGAGGGAATATTTACATCCCAGTATCTATACACACAGTTTGGAAGAGGGGCTCTGATAAGTATTATGGTGCCTGGATATAGGGGTTTCCATACCATATCTCAATTAGCTTTCCTCTAATTCTAAGTGCCATTTTTATCCTCATCTTAAAGATGGGCAAACCACAGCTTTGAGCAGTTTCTTTCATACAGAGGGTGCAGAGACTGGCAACCTTTCTTCTGTAAAGAACTAGATAGCAAATATCTTAGACTCTTCAGGCCATATGGTGTCTGTCACAGCTACTCCACTCTGTGCTGTAGCATGAAAGCAATAGTAGGCAATGTGTAAACAAATGCATGGGGTTGTATTCTAGCAAAACTTTTGTTATGAGTGCCAAAATTTGAATTTAGTATAATTTTTATGCATCATTAAATATTATTCTTTTGATTCTTTTTTTAATCATTAAAATATATATAAACCATTCTGAGCATGAGGGCTATACAAAAACGGGCAGCAGGCTAGCTTTGGCTGTTGGGCTGTTGTTAGCTGATCTTGGATGGCGCTGCTTTCCCAAGGCCACACAGCTAGAACTGGGAGAGCCCAGTGTGGCATGAGGGTCTAGTGTTCCCTCAGGAGGGAGATAAAGGAATACCACTCCCCCCAGAACCCAGATGCCATGGCTCTGGAATCTGCACATTTAACCATATCAGCCTTCATTTTGTAAAATTTGTGTTACTGTTGGAAAATTGAGTCAGTAGGACTGTGAAGTGTGAAATGTGATAAACTAAAATAAAAATGGAGTCACCATGGCTAAGGGAAGGAACTAAGATGGAGCCAGGAGGCCTTTAAGGAAATGGGGTCTGCACATTCAGCAGTCCCCCATCTCCGCCGAGTACCTCGCTGCCAAACCACATTCCTGAAACCATGTGCTATGCATTTATATGCACTCTTACCTAGCTACAGTCAGAGCCACCAGTCAGAGACTGGGCAGTGTACAGACTTCTCTGCAGGCTCCAGTCACAAAATGTTCAAAACACTCTATGTAAATGATAAACTTCCTGCCATTTACCTCTAAAAAAACCATAAATCTCTTCAGCAATTCAGAGCACAAGTTGAGTTGCTACCTGAATCCAGCTCCCAGACTGCAATCCCTAAGACCCCATATAAATGCAACTAATTGTTTTGCAGCTTTGCCCTTTCTTCTAGTTGACAAAGGAAACATTTAAGACTTTGAAATAAACAAAAAAGACTACTATTCCTTTCAGTGGAATGCTGGAGCCTCTAGTCTATTTTTCAGCTCCATATGTTACAGCACACTGATAGCATTGCAAATAATTCTTGACTGTAGACTTACAAATAAATTCTATCTGGTGGAGGTAAAACTCTGCCCCCATGGTAGAAAAGTCAGCTTTGTATCCACCTGTATATTCATTTCAATATTCCTGATCTATAAATGTGTCTGTTTTTGGGGTCTTGCTTTGAACTGGTTTTAATAACAGCCTGGTTTCCTCCATAAATAATGAGGTAGATAAATCTTTAACATGTATTCAGTTGATATCTGAATGAGTCAGAATTTCACCTTTTTTGAAAATTTCCCTCTAGCAGTTTTGGAGGTTGTGGGTAAAATTGCAATATTTCCAGAACCTCTCGCCTGGCCTTAGTGCATCTCCATATCAATAGGTGATTGCAAGGGTTGGAGGGGTGAGGGCATATCTGGACCAGAGAGGTTTGGTGGGGTCCCTTTTACAGCCAGTCACAAGAGACAGGAGTGAGCAGAAGTGAACGATTGCTTGTAAGCAATAAACGGGTTTCTCCCACTTTATTTCTCCCTTTGACTGATTTCGACTTCAAAGGTAATGTGCCCCAAGCTGGGAACTTATTCACTGCCCTGCTACGCCCCCCAGCCGGACTTACAGAGTCTTCCATGAGATAACCAATAGATTCCCCTGACAGAGCCAGGGACACTCCACCAGTAGAATGGTTCACCTCATGTGCAGCTTAAGTCTAGGCACGTCTTTTCTTGAGTTCTACAGGTGAATTTCAAGGAGCCAGAGAACTTTGCTTACTCCCTATTTTCCTAATTTTAATTTAATCTCTGCTAACTTTGTGTTTTGATTTGTTTAAAATGGCTATCACCATTGTTTACCCCTTATTGGTGAAGACAGTGATTGGGAATTTGGTTTATGGTCTGACTATTTAGTGATTTCTGTAAAGGGATTATTAGATTAGAGAGATCTATTTTCTTTTAGTGATTGTTAGTTTTTTTATGATTATTTGATTTTTTTTGCTAAATTAAAGGTGAGAGAGAGATTTGAAGATGTTAGGCAGCTGGCATTGAAGATAAGGGAAGGGACCACCAGCCAAGGACTGTAGGCAGCTGCTAGAGACTGGGAAAGGCAAAGATCTTTGTTCTTTCCTGGAGCTTCCGGGGGAATGCAGCACATGATTTTAGCCCAAAAGACCCTTTTGAAACTTCTGGCTTTTAGAACCATGAGATAGGAAATTTATGTTGTTTTATTTAAGCCACGAAATTTGTGATCATTTGTTAGAGCAACAACAGGAGACAAATACAAATTCTTTAAGAATGTGTCCTTTCACCAGGATATAATGGGGAAAACCCATTTTGCAACTGAAGGCTGGAAATTCATTTCTGAGAAAACTTCTCATTTAATCACATATTGTAAGCATTTTTAGGGAAGTAAGATGGACTCTATGGAGCCAATATTTACAAAGCCCTTCAAGGAAAACTGTCCTGGTCCTTGGTTTACAGGTCCCAGGAACACAGGTAAAGAGGAGTTTGTTCAAATTTAAAGGTACTGCAGGTAGAAAAATCTGAGAGAAAGTATTTTTGTGTTTGGACAGCAAAAAATACAGGCTTTTTAAAATCCAATCAAATTCCTTATGAAAACTTCTAGCAAAGCAAACCTAACATGGCCTGTGTGGTGAATTAACACTCTTGCTGCACTGATGTAAATAATCAGGCCTAACTTAAAGAGATTAGTCTTATTCTGTGGCCAAGGATAAATTATCTTTGAGATTTTCTTTTTTTAATCAAAAATGGGACACTGTGGGGAAAAATTTAAGACTTGGAAACAAGCAAAAGAGATACTGGATATGCTTTCAACAAAATGCCGGAGCCTCCAGAAACTGTCTCATTCTATAAGAACATGTGTCTTGTTCCAAATAGGCAATTTTACAACTCTATAAGTTACAGAAAATCGAAAGCAATACAAATACTTTTTGCCTATAGACATGCAAATAAATTCTATCCAGTGGAGGAGGGACAAATGCCAGTTCAATATCTATTTGCAAATTCATTTCAATATACCTGATCTAGAAAGACATCTCCTTTTTGAGTTCTTCTTTGAACGATTTGTGATATCTGCCTGATTCTGTCAGTAAATGGTGAGTTAAATAGAATCTTTAATCCATGTTCATTTTATATCTGAAAGATGATCATAATTTTATCTTTTTTGAAAGTTATCCTTTTCCACAACTTAGCAAAATAATATTATTAATATTCTTATATGTGTTCATTTAGGGAAGCTCCTTATTTTATGCAGTCCATTTTATAGCTAATTACTAAAAACATACTCCATTTATTAACTCAAAATTAGCATCCCTAGAATTTTACCTATTTGTCTTATTTTTGCCCCAAGAGCGAATAGAATAAACCTAAAGATCCGTCTTTTTTAAGTATTTAAAGACATGTATCCACCTGGGCTCCTGGATGCATTTCTCTGCCTCAGGCTTTCTCCCTCTAGTCTTTTCTTTCCTGACCAAGTCATTTAATCCATTTACTTCTTTCTGGTTACCACCCCTCTTGCCATTCAAAAAGTAATTTTTCTGTCAGAAAGACTGCAGATTTAGGAAAAGACTTTCTATACCTCTCTCCACCTACAACATGTGTTCCCGCACACACACACACACACACACACACACACACACACACACACACTCTTAAAGAGGTTTAGCTACTACAGAGACAATGATAAAACAGCAAAATTCAGGACGAATTAGAAATCCAAGTCTTATGTCAGGCTCATTCCTCCTATTTTTGGTGTGTTGCACACCCCCGGTTGGCCTCATTCTTACCCTGCCAACCGGTCAGTTATGCCCACCCAGGGTGTTCGGATGAGAGAACCACTCAGATTGTCTCCTGAGGGAGTCTGACCTTGGTCTGCTGAAATTCTTTGCTTTACCAGGATTTGCCTGCAGACCCCCAAGAGAAGAGGTTCTTATTTCTCAGCCGTCTGCCTCTAAATGCGTTCTTTGGGTATCAAGACATCCTGAACCATCACCTACCTCCTTGAGTTTACCTGGAATTTCCTGATTCCTTTTCTGACTTACAGCGGTGGTCTTCCAAGGGGTTCCCTGGGCCAGCAGCAATGGCATCGCCTGGAAACTTACTACAAATGCAAATTCTCAAGCCCACCCCCAACCTACTGAATCAGAAACTCCAAGGAGTTGACAAACCAAAAATTCTAGAAACCAAGATCTCTGAAATAAATGGGCTTATTGAGCCTCTGGTACCCAACCCCCAAATCTAGATCCACGCTGATGTGCAGTAAGCCAATCTCCAAGTCACTGGGTTTGAAGCAGAGACTTTAATATCAGAAGGGAAGCCTTACAAGAAGGCAAGGGACCTTCCCAAATCTGCCTCACCTGATCAGTGGGGCTGGTCAGGCTGAGGGCTGGGTTATATACTATTGGCAAAGAAATGTGGGAGTCAGGGCAGAAAGAGGAAGGGCCTTGCCGCTTTTCATAATTATGCACCGATCCCATCTTCCTGGTGCCACCTGAAGGGTCTCGGCAAGGTTCATGTGGACTCCACACCTGTCAGCTCTGAAGCATGGACGTTATCAACCAACATTCCCTTGGTGGTGTAACCAGCTTCAGGGAAGAGAAAAAAGGACAAGGCAAGATTCATGGTCCGTACAAGGGTGTGCCATGTGGAAGGTAACAGTGAAGGGAGAGCCCAGTGAAGGCATAAGCGAATAAAGAAATAGATTTCTGGGTTCACCTTTACAGACGCTGGCCAGGAAAAGGACTTAGTCCTGGGAAGGAAGTTTCTCCTTCACCAGCAGCAAGGCCAGTTAGCAGAAGAAAGTTGTTTACCTTCACACTGACTACAGCAATGGAAAGTGGGCTCACCCGAAGGTGGAAGGTCCAGGGATAGGTGGTTAGTCCACAGAGAAGGCTCGTGGTTGGTTTGGGGTGACCATCAGGGGCTGTTCACACGTAAGAGGGATGCAGTGCTTCTCGGGGCCTTCTAGATGACTGAGTCGACTTCATCCAGGAACATGGGGTCTTTGGTCAGCTCCAGCCTGTGGCTTCAGGCTGATTACCTTCCCTTATCTCCCTCTGCTGTTCTCCAGCTCCTTTGACACTTGATTTTAGGATATTTCAGATTTTTCCCTTATCAGGGCAGGGCTGGATAGGGGGCAGGGGGTGGGATCCGCCTCTGCCCTTGGAGGCTCTTCTCACTGGTCTCTAAAGAGAACTGACATAAGACAGATCGAAAAGAGAGAATCAAATTTAATTTCATATATATGAAAGGTTCAAAGACAGAAAGGTGAAATGAGATACCTACGCCATCTGAGCTAAGGAATGGGATGGGGCCTGAGGCTTCAGAGGGAAGGAGGGCGACTCACAGAGCAAGAAGCCGAGCAGACATCTGGTAATTAAATGTTGACCCGGCCATACAGACAGGTCACTCAGATAAACTTTATCTCTGGTACAAACTCTCATTCTGGTAAAGACCCCAATTTAAACTCTTTTTTGTACTTAAGGGAGAAGCAGAAGTTTCTCTTGATTGTCTTCACCTTAAAATTGTCCACGTGACAAAGTGGCACATTTTGGGGAGGCTTGTTCTGAACCCATTCAGAGCCTAGTATCGGGAAGAAGATATTTCCTCTACCCCTTGAGGGTCCTCTAGCTGGTTTCGGAACCACACTGACATGAGACAGATTAACAGGAGAAACAAAACAAAGTTTACTTACCTACTAGGAATCCACAGGCAGAGATTCCAAAGCCAACCAGGGGCAGGGAGATGTATATGGATCCTGAACTAAGGAGAAGCGGACAGTGGTCAGACCTCAAGGAAAGGGAAGCAGTTCCCAGGAATATGAAAGAGTAAATATTTGGCAAACGCAATGCTTGGTGGGCTATAGAGAAACAATTAGGCGCACTGAGGAATTCTAACAGTCACAGCCACCTCCCTCCCTGCCTACCACCCGGAGTCCGTGTTATAATGTAGTTCTCTAAATTGGTGGCTCTCCTGGAGGAGTTCTTCCAGGAGGAAGTTAGGTCAAGTGTTTTCCTGAGTCTTCCCGGCCTTGCTTTTGTCTCTGCCAGGATCTGCACGCCAAGTGGCACATCTCGGGGCAGCCTGCCCTTGACCCCTACACCAGCGACAGGCACTTTGAACAATCCCTCTGTCGTTCTAATGCACTTTCAAGTTTGAGAACCACTAGCCTATAGCATCTTCCTTAAAGGACAGTGAGGTCTGGTTCTGTTCCAGAAACACACCTGAGCTGGTGTCTCAGGTCTCTGGTCACAGGGATGAGCAGAAACTGCCCTCTGAAGCCTACAGTCTCTCCTCTGCTTCCCCTCCTGGAGGCCTGCCTGCGTTTTCTGTTTATAGGCAGCATCCTGACGTGACCATCCCCAGGTCCCTCTTTCTGGTCTGAGAGTGATCTCAAGTCTGGCAGAGAAACAGAGATGAGGGACACACCCTAAACAGAGCTAAGTCCTGCCTGTTCATCCACGCCAAGCTCTGCACACCCTGAAGGACATCCTCTCCCAACTGCAGCCCTTGCGGTATTGTGATGCAATGAGAAATATTTGTGCGGTCTTCCTCCTAAAACCCTTGTGAGTACCTGGCACAGAGCTTCTTAATCGCTTGTCATTTCCTAAGTGATAAGAGGTGAAAGGAACATCTTTTGTTACAATACTTTGTTTGGTCTCCAGTTCCTGAAATAGTGATAAAGGGGAAAGGAGCATCTTTTGTCCTTCCCACCAAGCCCCTTCAAACCACAAAAGAGCTTATGTTAATAGGGTGGCTTTGGAAAAGCTCCTGAGGATGGAGGCTGGCTGCCAGGGGAGCTAACTAGGTGACTAGAGGGTTGGAACTTTCAGTCCCACCTCCCCACCCCAGCCTCCAGGGAAGGGCTGGAGATGAAGCTAATCACTGATGGTCTCTGGTCCAATCAATCATGCTTACCTAATGAAACGTCCATAAACAAGGGGGTTCAGAGAGCCTCCAGGTTGATGAACACATCCACTCTCCGGGAGGAAGCACCTGGAGAGGGCATGGAAGCTCTGTGTCTTTTCCTCCATACCTTGCCCTATGCTTCTCTTCCATCTTGCTGTTCCTGAATTGTGTTCTTTATAATAAACTGGTAAACGTAAGTGTTTCTCTGAGTTCTGCGAGCCGTTCTAGCAAATTCTTGAACTGTAGGAGGTAGTAACGGGATCTCTGATTAGCAGTCAGGTTGCATAGAAGTTGTGCGTAACCCAGAGACTCACTTCTTGGGAACTGGCATCTGAAATGAGGGCTTGTGGGCCTGAGCCCTTAGCCAGGGGGTCTAATGCTATCTCCAGGCAGATAGTGTCAGAATTGAAATGAATGATAGGACACCCTGTTTGTGTCCACAGAGAATAGCTTGGTGAAGAAAACCTACCCATTTGGTGTTAAAAAGAAAGACACAGGCTCAGTATGGTGTCACTTCTGCTAGGCCAAGTCAACTGACCTAATTGCAGTTTCCACCTGCCCCAGAAATGTAGTCAGTCAGGAATTTTCTGGTCAGCATCCATAAAATGATCTGTCATATGTGCCCTCTCTACTCCCAATTCTCCAAAGGAATCCACCCAGTAAGACCCTTTTGTGCTTTAAATAAGGTGACTGCACCTGAAACAATCCTTTTCTCTGTTTATGACTTCCTTGTTCTGCCTATAAACACCTTTCTTTGTGTTGTCCTTCAGAGCATCTCTCTACTGCTAGAGGGGATGCTGCCTGATTCATGAATCACTTCATAAAGCCAGTAGCTCTTTAAGTTTACTTGACTGAGTTTTGTTTTTTAACAGTGTCATCAATGTTGGGAGTACAGAGAGAAATGGCGGTTTTCTCTTTTATCCCTCTTTCCCTCCCTCAGTCCTGCAAAATAGGGGCAGACCTTCAGGACTCTTCTTTTAGATTCACAGGCAAAACTTTTCTTATTATACATTTCTGTGTTTTCTGGTTGCCATACAATGTGCATAAATTTTGTTTATAGTTGGGGAAAAGAGGCTATTTTTGTTTAAAAAACAGAAAAGTCCCAGCTTTGTAAAAAAGAAAGTGTGTGTGTATGTGTGTGTGAGAGAGAGAGAGAAGGTAATGGTGATAAGGAAAAATGCTGAAATGTCCTCAGTGAAGCAACTAAGGGCCAGAGAAGGAGGGAGAGAGACAGGGAGGGTCATCGGTCAATGGCCATGGGCCAGAGCTCATCAGAAACTCCACATTCCTGAATGAAGTTATTTCAACAATTATCTAGACGGTCCTGAGCACCACCGCATCCCCTTTGCATGGACCACTGCCTGATATCACCAACAGCCCATCCACAGCCTTTTCTGTGAACTAACCTCCTCTCCCCAGACTTACCCCACTCTGTGTGAGCCCGCCTTCCTTATCTGTAACCAATGTGAATTAAAAGAACTTTCTTTCCTTGAAACTCCTTATAAATGAGCCCTGTTTCTTGAGTCTGGCAGACAAGTAGTTTTTGCTAGCCGGTCTTGCTGCTGGTGAAGCAGAACCTTCCTGCCCCAGGACTCACTTCTTGTCTGGCTAGCTCTGTAAAGGCTCAATAAGCCTTTTTATTGCAGAGCTCTGGGTCTCTAGAATTTTTGGCTCGTCACTGGCATGGGAGTCATTGCCGGTGGTGGGATTACAGGTAATTTCAATGGTTTGCTTGCATTTTCATTATTTTCCAATTTTTTACAAAAATAATTAAAAACAGGGTGGCATGAGAGGTGAGACAGAGAACTCCTCCCAAAACCACAGATAATGTGAAAATATAGTTAATGCAACTAACCCTAAAACAGCAACAGGGAGGAACGCTGCACCAGACTGCATACAGACCTCACAAACAAAGCAGACCTCACAAAACAGGGTAACGTAGGAAAGCCTTGATCTGGTGGGACCCAAGCCCCTCCCCCACCCCAGCTCACTGGCAGGAGGAAGAGAAATGGAGTGGGGGAGGGGTGGAAGCCTGGGACCCCTGAACACCTAGCCCTGGAGATCTGCTTTGTGAGCAGAAATCTACATTGTGTGGTGTTCTGGAGGATTGGGAGCTGGGACAGACAGAGTGCTTGAGAGACAGATTCCAGCCGTTTGTGGGAGACGAATTCCACACCCAGCCACTCTGAGACAAGGGAAAAGCAGGCAGTCTGAGAGGCTTCCAAGCAGCAAGAGGGCTGCTGAAGGCACGGGGTTTGCACAGAGCTTGCTGTGTGGGAGAGGGGATGGGGGAAAAGGTAGTCTGGGCGCTCTGCCCAGCAGATTGGGAACTTTGGGGAGCTTCAGGAGCTCCATCCCCCTGGCTGGCTACCCAGCTCTGAGGCCCCCCACTGTTATATGCAGCTTGCTAAGCCTTCCTCCTGGCCTGACAGCACTGCCTCACAAACTGGCAGTCACTACTCTGGCTTCAGGCCAGCCAGAGAAAGGCCTCACCTACAATAGCTAGAGAGGCCAAGCACAGAGGCTTACACCTGTGTGCTCAGCCCACTGGCTATGATATTGGAGACAGGCAGGGCAGACAGGAGTCAAGAAACAGATCTTTCCTCCCCTCAGGCACCAGCTCCGCTTCCCTATGACCCCCAACCTCACTCTGGGGGTTGAGAAGCTCCAGAGACTGGAGCTTCTGTGTAATACAGGGCATGACACAGAAATATAAAACGTCAAAAGAACATGGTACAGACCAAAATCTCACAAACCCCAGAAAAAGGGCCAAATGAAACTGAACTCACCAATCTTCCTGAAAGAGAGTTCAAAACAAAAATCATAAACATGCTTATGGAGGTACAGAAAATATTCAAGAACTCAGGAACGAATTTAAGATGGAGATTCAATCATTAAGAAATTCCATATCTGAAATGCAACATACAATGGAGGGATTTAAAAGCAGATAAGATGTAGTAGAAGAGACAGTAAATGGAACAGAAATTAGAGAATGCAAAGAATGCAAAGAAGCTGAGGCACAGAGAGAATGCAAAGAATGCAAAGAATGCAAAGAAGCTGAGGCACAGAGAGAAAAAAGAATCTCTAAGAATGAAAGAATATTGAGAGTACTGTGTGACCAATCCGAACGGAACAATATTTGCATAATAGGGGTATCATAAGAAGAAGAAGAGAGAAAAAGAGATAGAGAGTGTCTTTGAGGAGGTAATTGCTGAAAACTTCCCCAATATGGGGAAGGAGATAGTCTCTAAAGCCATGGAGATGCACAGATCTCCCAACACAAGGGACCCAAGAAAGACAACATCAAGACATATAATAATTAAAATGCCAAAGATCGAGGATAAAGACAGACTTTTAAAAGCAGCTAGAGAGAGAAAAAAGATCACATACAAAGGAAAACCCATCGGGCTATCATCAGATTTCTCAACAGAAACCTTACAGGTCAGAAGAGAGTGGCATGATATATTTAATGCAATGAAGCAGAAGGGCCTTGAACCAAGAATACTCTACCCGGCAAGGTTATCATTTAAATTTGAAGAAGGGATTAAACAATTTTAAGATAAGCAAAAGCTGAGAGAATTTACCTCCCACAAACCACCTCTACAGTGCATTCTGGAGGGACTCCTATAGATGGAAGTATTCCTAAGACTAAATAGATGTCACTCAAGGGATAGACAAAGAGTACAGAATATGATTCATAACATCCAAAGAATGGAGGAGGAAGAAAAAGGAGGAAAAAAAAGAATCTTTAGGTTGTGTTTGTAATAGCATATGAAGTAAATTAAATTAGACTGCTAGATACTAAGGGAATAACCCGTGAACCTTTGGTAACCACAAATCTAAAGCCTGCAATGCCAATAGGTACATACCTATCGATAATCACCCTAAATATAAATGGTTCTGAATGCCCAATCAGAAGACACAGAGTTACTGAATGGATACAAAAACAAGACCCATCTATATGCTGCTACAAGTGACTCACTTCAAACCCAAAGACATACACAGACTGAAAGTAAAGGGATGGAAGAAGATATTTTCATGCGACTAATAGTGAGAAAAAAGCAGGACTTGCAATACTTGTATCAGACAAAATAGACTTCAAAACAAAGTCACGAGAGACAAAGAAGGACATTACATCATGATAAAGGGTCAGTAAAACAAGAGGATATAACTATTATAAACATCTATGCACCCAACACAGGATCACCTACATATGTGAAACATATACTAACAGAATTAAAGAGGGAAATAGAATGCAATGATTCATTCAAGGAGACTTCAACACTCCACTTACTCCAAAGGACAGATCAATAAGACAGAAAATAAATAAAGAGACAGATGCACTGAACAACATATTAGAACAGATGGATGTAACGAACATGTACAGAACACTTCATCCAAAAGCAACAGGATACACATTCTTCTCAAGTGCACATGGAACATTTTCAAGCATAGATCATATACTAGGCCACAAAAAGAACCTCAGTAAATTCAAAAAGACTGAAATTGTACCAGCCAGCTTCTCAGATTACAAAGGTATGAAACTAGAAAGAAATTACTCAAAGAAAATGAAAAAGCCCACAAACACATGGAGGCTTAATAACATGCTCCTAAATAATCAATGGATCAATGACCGAATAAAAATAGAGATCAAGCAATATATGGAGATAAGTGACAACAATAATTCAACACTGCAAAATCTGTGGGATGCAGCAAAAGTCATGCAAAGAGGGAAATATATTGCAATACAGGCCTACCTCAGGAAAGAACAATCCCAAATGAACAGTCTAAACTTACAATTAATGAAACTAGAAAAAGAAGAACAAATGAGGCCCAAAGTCGGTAGAAAGAGGGACATAATAAAGATTAGAGCAGAAATGAACAAAATTGAGAAGAATAAAACAATAGAAAGAATCAATGAAAGGAGAAGCTGGTGCTTTGAGAAAATAAACAAAATAGATAAACCCCTAGCCAGACTTATCAAGAAAAAAAGAGTCTACACACATTAACAGAATCAGAAATGAGAAAGGAAAAATCACTATGGATACCACAGATATACGAAGAATTATGAGATACTACTATGAAAAATTATATGGTAACAAACTGAATAACCTAGAAGAAATGGACAACTTTCTAGAAAAGTACAACCTTCCAAGGCTGACACAGGAAGAAACAGAAAATCTGATTAGACCAATTACCAGCAAAGAAATTGAATTGGTAATCAAAAAACTACCTAAAAACAAAAACCCTGTACCAGATGGTTTCCACTGCTGAATTTTATGAAATATTTAGTGAAGACCTAATACCCATCCTCCTTAAAGTTTTCCAAAAAGTAGGAGAGGAGGGAATATGCCCAAAAGCATTCTATGAGGCCAGCATCACTCTAATGCCAAAACCAGGCAAAGATACCACAAAAAATGAAAATTACAGACCAATATCCCTGATGAACATAGACGCCAAATACTCAACATAATATTAGCAAACCGAATTCAAAAATACATCAAAAAGATCATCCATCATGATCAAGTGGGATTCATCCCAGGGATGCAAGAATGGTACAACAATCGAAAATCCATCAACATCATTCACTACATCAACAAAAAGAAGGACAAAAACCATATGATCATCTCCATAGGTGATGAAAAAACATTCAACAAAATTCAACATCCATTCATGATAAAACTCTCAACAAAATGGGTATAGAGGGCAAGTACCTCAACATAATAAAGGCCGTATATGACAACATTGCACTTAACAGTGAGAAGCTGAAAGCTTTTCCTTTAAGATCAGGAACAAGACAAGGATGCCAACTCTCCGCACTTTTATTCAACATAGTTCTAGAGGTCCTAGCCAAGGCAATCAGACAACGCAAAGAAATAAAAGGCTTCCATATTGGTACGGAACAAGTCAAACTGTCCCTGTTTGCAGATGACATGATATTGTACATAAAAAACCCTAAAGAATCCACTTCAAAACTACTAGATCTAATATCTGGATTCAGTAAAGTTGCAGGATACAAAATTAATACACAGAAATCTGTCGTTTTTCTCTACACTAATGGTGAACTATCAGAAAGAGAAATCAGGAAAACAATTCCATTCACAACTGCATCCAAAAGAATAAAATACCTAGGAATAAACCTAACCAAGGAAGTAAAAGACTTATACTCTGAAAACAACAAGACACTCATGAGAGAAATTAAAGAAGATACCAATAAATGAAAACATCCCATGCTGATGGATAGGAAGAATTAATATTTTTCAATGAACTAGAGCAAATAGTTCTAAAATTCATATGGAACCACAAAAGACCCCAAATAGCCAAAGCAATCCTGAGAAGGAAGAATAAAGCAGGGGGAATTATGCTCCCTGACTTCAAGCTCTACTACAAAGCCACAGTAATCAAGACAATTTTGTACTGGCACAAGAACAGACCCATAGACCAATGGAACAGACTAGAGAGCCCAGATATAAACCCAAGCATATATGGTCACATAATATACTATAAAGGAGCCATGGATATACAATGGGGAAATGACAGCCTCTTCTACAGCTGGTGTTGGAAAAACTGGACAGCTACATGTAAGAGAATGAAGCTGGATTATTGTCTAACCCCATACACAAAAGTAAACTTATAATGGATCAAAGACCTGAATGTAAGTCATGAAACCATAAAACTCTTAGAAAAAAACATTGGTAAAAATCTCTTGGACGTAAATATGAGCAACTTCTTCATGAACATATCTCCCTGGGCATGGGAAACAAAAGCAAAAATGAACAAGTGGGACTATATCAAACTAAAAAGCTTCTGTACAGCAAAGGACACCATCAGTAGAACAAAAAGACATCCTACAGTATGGGAAAATATATTCATAAATGATGCATCTGATAAGGGGTTGACATCCAAAATATATAAAGAACTCATGCACCTTAACAAAGAAAAAGCAAATAATCCAATTAAGAAATGGGCAGAGGACATGAATAGACACTTCTCAAAGAAGAAATTCAGATGGCCAACAGGCACATGAAAAGATGCTCCACATCGTTGGTCATCAGAGAAATGCAGATTAAAACCACAATGAGATATCACCTCACACCAGTAAGGATGGCCAACATCCAAAACACAAACAACAACAAATGTTGGCGAGGATGTGGAGAAAAGGGAACCCTCCTACACTGCTGGTGGGAATGCAAATTAGTTCAACCATTGTGGAAAGCAGTATGGAGATTCCTCAAAAAACTCAAAATAGAAATATCATTTGACCCAGGAATCCCACTCCCAGGAATTTACCCTAAGAATGCAGCAGCCCAGTTTCAAAAAGACATATGCACCCCTATGTTTATCGCAGCACTATTTACAATAGCCAAGAAATGGAAGCAACCTAAGTGTCCATCAGTAGATGAGTGGATAAAGATGTGGTACATATACACAATGAAATATTATTCAGCCATAAGAAGAAAACAAATCCTACCATTTGCAACAACATGGATGGAGCTGGAGGGTATTATGCTCAGTGAAATAAGCTAGGCAGAGAAAGACAAGTATCAGATGCTTTCACTCATCTGTGGAGTAAAAGAACAAAGAAAAAACTGAAGGAACAAAACAGCAGTAGACTCATAGAACCCAAGAATGGACTAACAGTTACCAAAGGGAAAGGGAGTGGGGAGGATGGGTGGGAAGGGAGGGATAAGTGGGAAAAGGGGCATTACGATTAGCACACATAATGTAGCGGTGGGCGGGCATATGGGGAAGGCAGTATAACACAGAGAAGACAAGTAATGAATCTACAGCATCTCACTACGCTGATGGACAGTGACTGTAATGGGGTATGTGGTGGGGACTTCATAATAGGCTGAGCCTAGCAACCATAATATTTCTCATATAATTGTACATTAATAATAGCAAAATTAAAAAAAGAAAAAATAATAATTAAAAACATGTTATGTATAATATCCTTTATTATTTCATGGTGCCCCCGTGATCCACCAAACTCTAAGGAAATCATGAGTGAAAAGCATTCAACTGAGATTGAGTTGTCTGGGATCTGGAAGCCCGTCACATCGTCCCGAAGCATTTGCCTGAGCTGCGTAACTGAAGGTCTGAGGCACTAAGGGTCTGGACCCAAGAGCCGGGCCACGCAGCTGGGTCCCAGTAACCTGACTAGCCCCTGCCACACAGATGTGCTAAGTAAATGAACAAATCGCTCTGAGCAGGCTCTATAGCCCAGAAGCTATCCTCTATTTCCCTGTGTGTGGGTTTGGCCCATCTTTAGCCCAATTCAGTGGGCCTGTAGGGAAAGAAACCACCATGGAGGACTTGGCACGCTGGAGGAAGCTCGGAAAGGCTTCGTTCCCGAAAAGAGTGGTGGCAACTGTATGCTCTTATGGTCAGAAAGACTTGGCCCCGGATCTCAGCCTCCCCTTTTCAGTCGAGGGCTACTCTCTGTGGGACACCTGTGTACCACCCCACCATGCAGCATTTAGGGGTTCTGTTTTCTCCTCTGTCAAAGGGAGCTGGTGATCACCAGGCAGGGTTGGCCAGATCATTAAATGAGACAGTGCACAGGTAGTACCCAGATGCTTGGCAAACATTGGGTATGATTATTTTTAATGCTGTTGAATTGGACTTAAAGACAAATGACTACCCTATAATGTTTTCTGAAATCTATTTTAAATCAATAAATGTTGCCCGAGCCCCTGTTATGTTCTAAGCACTGCAGTAGGTAGGGACCTGTAGGACCAGAAGATACGCACAGATCTGTTACTGTGCTCTTAGAAATCATTAGCCACATCTTAAAAGGTAATCTTGTTTTCTTTGGCAAAACCAGCCTGGGGATAAAGAGTCAAAGGTACAGACCTAGAAATCTCTTTGTTAGGTTCTGCCCCACCAACCCATTTATAGGAATCCAGTTCTTCTCAAATGCCTTCTAAGTTCGGTGTGTCGCCTCTGCTCGCCAACATGTCCTCTCATCCTGGCAGGAAGTCCCACTCTTCTGCTGGCAGAAGCAGAGCTCCTGACACCAAGTGAAATCTCCACTCCCTCTTCCTCAGTAGTTGCTTTCTAGCCCCTTTTCCCACATCACCTGTCCCTCTGCTGGGGTTAATCCCGCTGAGAGTGTGAGATTCCCCAGTTCCCACATGAATGCCTCACAGGAGTGGTGAAAAGGAGACCCCATCCATGAGGACCCCAAGGAGACTGGCCGTTCTCTTCCAGCAACTTAGACACCAATAAAACTGTGTTTCTCCCTTTTCCCTCCCCAGGACTCGCTCAGCAGTGTCTGGGGAAGGGAGTATGGTGAGCATCACACCCCCTGCCCTTCACCGGCTGACCCCACGGCTCCCCCTGCCTGAGTCTCCCCCAGAGGCCTCTGTGGGGCACCCTATGATCCCCTCCCTACGAGAATCCCCACCACACCTCTAGATAGGACCCAATGTGTCTGACGCCTGATTCTTTAGACTCTTGACATGGGACCCCTGCTGCCCAGTAACCTAAATACAGGCAGAGCATAATCCATGCTATGTTTTTAGTTAATCTCTGTAATTATACCCTATACCTTGTAACTGTGCCCCAAGAAATGTGATTTCAACACCCTTTACTGCTTGGTCACTCTTTCAGGACAGTTTTATAGAGTATCCATTGTTAAAGAAAACATTATTCTAACACTTGTTAAAATGACAAGGAAATTTGATTCAGGATTATTGCAACAGAGACACTGTAATAGGGGAGAGAGATTCAGCTCAACTTCAAATTCAGCAAAAACAGCTGGGGATTTATAGTCAGTGAGCCAAGTGAGAGTTATTTTATTATCTTGATGAAATCAATGAAAGCCCAAAAGACTTGATAGACAGCCCCACTCCCCACTGCATAAAAATGATTTAGATGGAGGGACAGCCCCAGCAGGGGAGCTGCCGCCTTAGACAGCTGTACTGCAGTGTGAGCTAGGTTTAATGTGGTAGCTAGAGAGGCAAGTGGCTAAGCCTGTTGAAATTCCTCTCTAGGTTCCATTGTGTCTGTGTGGCCCAGCAAACATTTGCTTACTAAACATTTACTCTTTCATATTCCTTTGAATTCTTCCCCAGGCCCCTACCCCCTTCTCCTTAGTTCAGGATGACAGATATACCTCATTGTCCCTGGATGTCTTTGGAATCTCATGTCTGTGGATTCCTCATACTTACTCTTCATTATTAAAAATTTTTTTCTCCTGCTCATCTGTCTTGAGCCTATTTGACTATTAGCCTTGCTAAAAGAACCTTGAAGGGTAGAGGATGTTTCCCCTCCCAAGCATCTGCTCGCTGCAAGCTAGAGAACTAGGAGAGCTGGTGCCGTAATGGAGTCTGATTCCAAAGGCCTGAGAATTGGGGAATTCATGGTACAAGTCCCAGTCTGAGTCCAAAATCCCAAAAACCAGAAGCACCAATGTCCAAGGGCAGAAGAGGAGTGTCTCAGCTCAAGCAGAGAAAGCGAACTCATCCTTTTCTCACCGTTTTTTCCCATTTAGGGCCCTCAACGGATTGTATAATGATCACCCACATTGGAGGGGAGAGCCCTGCTTTACTAAATTCACCTCTTCAAATGCTAGTTCTTCCAAAAACACCCTCACAGACACACCCAGTAATAATGATTTACCAGTTATGTGGTGTCACTCCCAGGGGAATATATCTTCCCAGCCCAGGGCAAAATACGTTTGAAACCAAGATCAGTCAAAGGGAGAAATAAAGTGGGAGAAAGCCGTTTATTGCTTACAAGCAATCGTCACTTCTGCTCACCTGTCTCTTGCCACCAGGCTGCAAAATGGGACCCCAACCAACCTCTCTGGTCCAGATATGCCTTCGTGACCCCTGTAATTACCTATTGATATGGAGATTGACTACTTCTTTCCACCCCTTGGAAGCACCTATTGATATGGAGATACACTAAGGCCAGGGAGCGAATCTGGAAATATTGCAATTTTACCCACAGTGGGCATTCTTTAGCCCTGTCTAGTTGACATATAAAATTGTTAGGGGGCATTGCGTATTTTCCTGGTCCTTATCCCCACTGCAACAAAGCACTGAAGGGCAGAGACACAGTAGTGAAGCAGAGTAAAAGTTTTATTTAAAGTTACTTAAAGAGAGAAAAAGTGCAGGCGACTTCAGGTAGGAGAGGTGCCCTGAAAGGTTGAAGACAGAAAGTTTAAGGTTAAAAGATTACACACTTAGAAAGTGCGGGCATCCTCAGAGAGAGGAGCACTGAAAGATTGGAAAAAAATTCAGGGTTATGTGCTTAGAAAACATAGGTGACCTCAGAGAGAGGAGCACCCTGAAAGGTTGGAAAGAAAGTCCATGCACTTAAAGAGTGAGGGCCACCTCAGAGAGAGGTGTGCCCCGAAAGGTTTAGGGTCTGGGGTTTTATAGGCAGTTGAGGATTTTCAGGAATGTGACAAAGGGCTAGGGGTGTGGACTTGTTTAGTGGTCCTAGAATGTTCATCCTTGCTGAGACATTAAGTCTCTTCTTATCAGTCTTCCAGGAAGTTCTGCAAAATTAACATAAGAAATTTACTGCTCTGATTCCCTCCCAGAATAGCAGCTTCCTGGTCTGGGAGCATATCAATCAAGACTGCCTGCTTTGCTCCCAAGGTGGGCTGAGTTATTGTCTGTTTGCTAAAGAATATGTTAAGAATCTTACTTAACTTCTTGGGTTTTAAAATGCAATTTTAGTTTTACGATGGAATCTTCCTGTGTTTATTATGCAGTTTATAGCTGGGCCTTTCAGCAGGCTAAAGTAAATCTTACAATGGCTGATCTAAGTGACACAATGAAGACATGGGCTCAGATACTTTTCCTTATCTGGGAATAGTCAAACATTCCAGGCCAAGTTGCTCCTGGCCTTTTGAGCTTTAACTGATTAACTCATTAACTCTGGGTCTTTTCTGGCTTTCTAGTTTCAACTGGTTAACTCTGAGTCCCTTGTAGTGGGCTTTACTGGACTTAATTCTCTCTCTCCACCCCATTCATATCTATTTTCCTGCCTTACAAAATTAACCTTCATAGCATCCCCACAGAATCTACTCCCAGTGAACGTTTTTTTCTTTTTTTCTTTCTTTTTTCTTTTCTTTTCTTTTCTTTTCTTTCTTTTCCTTCTTTCTTTCTTTTTCTTTCTTTTATTTCTTTTTTCTTTCTTTTTTTTTTTTAAAGTCTTAAAGAGCCCAGCTGTCATACATGGCACCTACCAGTGACCACTTCTATTGCCATGAAAAGACAGAGGAATATGGTACAAACAAAACTTACCCAGACCCAGACAACACCAGAGAGGGAACCTGAAGGGATGGAAATGCACAACCTTCCTGAAAAAGAATTCAGAACAAAAGTCATAACCATACTGATGGATCTATAGAGAAATATGCAAGAGCTGAGGGAGGAAGTGAGGGAAGTGAGGAAAGACAATGCAGAAATGAGACAAGCGATCGATGGGCTTTGCAGCAGACTGGACAAGATGCAAGAGACAATGGAATAGAAATCAGAGAATAGGAATACAGAGAAGCTGAGGCAGAGAGAGATAAAAGGATCTCGAGGAATGAAAGAATATTAAGAGAACTGTGTGACCAATCCAAACGGAACAATATTCGCATTATAGGAGTACCAGAGGAAGAAAGAGAGAAAGGGATAGAAAGTGTCTTTGAAGAAATAATTGCTGAAAACTTCCCTATGCTGGGGAAGGAGATAGTCTTGCAGTCCACAGAAGCCCACAGATCTCCCAACACAAAATTAACCTTCACGGGAGGGGAGTGGGATCCAGAGTGGCTTGAGAGGGTTTCCAAGACCTCAAGGAAAACAGCGCAGAGATGCCCAGAGCCGTGAATGGACAGCTGCTGAGATCAAAACCTGCCTGTGGATCCTGAGCTGATCAGGTGGGCTGGGAGGAAAGGGGAAGCTGGTACACTGACTCCCGCTGAAAGAGGTTTCCCGGAACCAGGGAGGGAAAGCGCAAGAATATCCCTCAAGTCAGGCAGTGGGGAGGAAGTGGTTCTGGAGAAATTCTGGAGATGGGGTTTAGCTCCTACAGTGATTCCCCCTCATTATTTAAGCATGAGTCTGTGTGCATAGGACAGTTTTAATCACTGGTGCTGGAATAGCTCAGAATGAGAAATTTTGAGTTTTTGAAACTATAAGGCTGGGGATTAGACTTAGAACAGGGAGACCAAGTAGGTTTTATCTCATGTGTTCACTCAGACCATTGGCTGCCTGAGCACAGAGTTGAGAAGGATTCTGAAGATGCATTTAAACTCAACAGGAAAGTAAGTCCAAGTAGGTCAGTGGCACCTGCCAATATTTTTGGGCAGAAGGGTGGGGTGGTCTAAGAGCCCTATATTACTATGTAATTACACGACCATGGAGAGGTCCCACCTCAAGACCAGCCGGCACGTCTGTATCCTACTGCCTCATGGCCCTTGATTTCCAGCACCTTGTATGTTCATCTCTAACATAAGTCTCATTTTATATCCTCCAGTTTTCCTCATGCTCTTATACATATTTATTTCTTCAATAACTTGGTACAAAGACTCCCAAACTTACTCCCAAACAAACAGCTCTCAGTATCTTTTTTTTTTTTAGCTGTGAAATGTTATGTTTATTGATACCTTCTGACCAATTGTACAACTAATCTAGAACAAATTACCAGATAGATTTTATGTATTTCTTCAGGACTGGGGTTTTTCGATGACTTCAAATTTGGGATCTTCAAATCTGAAGTTAGGGAATGTAGCCATGTCTCCTTTACCATACATTTGCTTAAGCTCAAATAGCTCCCTCTCCAGATCTTGTTGATACTCTGGGCCGGTATCAACAGGTCCTGCAGATGACTGTCGCTTAGTTCTCTATTCTGTAATCTTGTCCAAGAAGAGTTTCTGTATAGGATCAAGTTCCTTCAATGCCCCTGCGGTAGCGCCAATATTCCTCCTCAAATGGACTGAGACTACAGACTGGATGAGAGAGGAGAACCGGAAGAGCCTCCGAAGAATCATGGTGACTCTGTGACTTGCATTCAGTCTTGAGCTGCCAGAGTCACCGCTGCTGCCACCGTTCCACCAGCTCTTAGTGTCTTGGTGATTTTTTTTTTACAGTGTCCCTAGTCCAAAAGTCATCCCTAGAAGTTCCATTTATTAATTAGGTCTAAACAACTTAATAAATATTTATGTCTGAACAACTTAGTAGCTGTTTGAAAAAATTGTATGTATACACTGAAAGAAAAATAACATTTTGATTTCATTCTTAAGGAAACAAAATTACTTATTAATGGATATGTAGCCTGTTGGGGCCTTCATAGCTCTTCAGGCCTTGTGATCAGACTTGTTAAAAATGAGTGAGACAATGAGGTGATACAAACAAATTTTATTTAACACTTGCTGAAGCAGGAAGCCTCCAAGGGTCCAGGCAGCTGCAAAATGGGGCAGAAGGCAAGAAGCTTTTACAGGGCAAAGAATAAGGAACAAGAAAAAGAAAAAAATAGGAAATGAATAAGGAACAGGAAGTCAGTATGAAGCCCAGAGTTCACATAGCATTTGGGGAGCCAAACATACCTTTGCCCGCCCCCCTTTATTGGTGGGGGGATATGTTCCAAGGCCGCCAACACATGCCTGAAACCCTGATAGTACCAAACCCTATATATACTGTTTTTTCCTATACATACACACTTATGATAAAGTTTAATTTATAAATTTGGCACAGTAAGAGATCAACAATAACTAATAATAAAATAAAACCATTATAACAATATACAGTAATAAAAGTTGTGTGAATGGGGTCTCTCTCTCTCTCAAAATAATCTCACTGTCCTGTACTCACCCTTCTTGTGATGCTGTGAGCCGGTGAAATGCCCGCGTGATGAGCTGAGCGAGGCGAGTGACCTCCTGTTCCACATGGCTTTGTACGGCGGCGGTGAACCCAGCCTCACCAGTGTCTGATGTCACAGAAGGAAACGCCGCCCAGTCTAATGCTGATACCGTGGCCCACCTTGAGCTTACATTTGGTGCAGCATTTGGCAGATGGCAAATATGGCTGTGCTGCTCTTAACATTTTAAATAGCCTGTGGGGTCCCGTGAGCATGCTGCGTCCCCCAGCCTCTCGGAGCATGGGAGGCGCTCATCTCCTTCACAGGAATACTTCTGTCTCCTCTTGAAAAAAATATTTTCCCATTTTCTTATCTGAAGACTTACTGGCCAGAGTCGCTCAATTAGTGAAATACACTTGGTGTATTTTGGCCTTTAGGAGAAAATGCCAATGAAAATGATGAAAAATGGGGGAAAAAATGAACTCAGGAAGTCTTAGAAAATGAGACAAGGAACCATGCTCTTCCTGAAACATCCAACACATGTCAATGTCATAAAAGATATTTTTCTTTTTTTAATTATGGCAGATTCTGTTGCTTGGCTTTGAGTGACAGCTGGGAGAGATTGGCACAGCGGGGAGTTTATGAAACTACATACCCAGGGCAAAATGTGGGGAGTTGTGTTTTTTTTAATCTTTAAAAAACAAGGAGGGAAGGACAGAGAAGGGAAGAAGAGATGGTTGTTCCCTTCGTATACATAGCTTTTTCTTTTTTAATTACACATTTGACAAACATCTATACTCCCTTGCCTACAGGCAGTTACTTTTGCACCAAATGCTTTCATGCAGGATGTTAAAGAAACAATGGCCAGTCAGAGCCCAGGCTAAAAAGGATTAAAGGATCTGCAGGCTTACCGAGCGCCTTCCTGGTGTCTCCTCCTACCCGGTTGGTGAGAAGGCCTTCAGGCCTGCTCAATTCTTCCTTTTGTTCCACTTTAAGCATCTCTGTATCCTAGTCTCTGGTCCATCCAGACCAGAACAGGGTGAAGCAAAGCCTCACAGCAGGATGGGGTTGCTCAGACTGGGCACAGTGTTGAAACCTGCAGCCAATTGGAAGTGGGGACTGTTGTTCTTAACCCAGGAGGAAGTTTGATTATCCAGGTGAATGGGGCCCTCGTGAGCAGTTCCTTAAAAACTGTGAGTCACACAATCAAAAAACCCCACAAGATCCTGAAATCCATGAATAAAAATGATAGAGCACTCTTTCAGAACCAGGTGTACATTTTTGCTTTTGCTTCCAGATTGTTGAATGTAGGTTTCATCATACAGGAATCTGAGCTGGTGGAGCAAAAATGAATATGTGATGAGCCCATTGGCTCACAGTTGGCATTTTCTTGTAGCCCAGCCTTAGAACAGGAGCAGTGGTGAGATTTTGCTCTCATCTCACAAAGCAGCTGCATGGACCCTTCCAGCAGCTGGCTCTAATGTCAGCCATTGACTTGACGCTGATGATTTCACAAGCTAAGCTGAACACTCCAGGCTTGCTCATAAGCAGCACCAATGAGGGAAGCACTCCCACAGATGAACAGCCATTGAAAAGAACCAGCCCCTCAGCCGGCAGAAGAGAAAGTTCCCCTTTTTATAAACCAAAAGGGAAAAAGGAACAGCACCATGTTTTGAGTTACTAGCTATCTATTTCATACTGCAGCCCAAGCACTTATCCGCTGGACTGAACATATCGCTCTAATAATTTTGTTTCATGCCGTTTGGAAAGTTCAAACTCTGTGGTGTGAAACACGCAGCTCATTTGCACCATCATTAAGAAATGAATGAGAGCCGTGGCATTGAAGAGTTGAATAGCGTGCCGTTACACAAAATAGACGCATCCTTTGAGCATTTCGCCAGAGCCCAAGCATGCCCTGGATTTTGGAAACCAGGAATGACTAGATAAGGGGGGTTACTGAAAGTATGCAAAAAAAAAAAAAAAAGTCTGCCCCAAACTGTCTCCTTTACTTTAGGAACTGCCAATTTCCAAAGTCAAACTGGGGAATAAATATTTTTTAAAAGGCATTGAAGAAGAAGTGCTGGCCTTTAACCACATCATTAAACCAGCCCAGCAATGAAGCACTTGAGGGATCACAACTACACAATTAGGGAAAGCAGGGAGATGGACCCGAGGCTTCAATGGACTCTAGTCTAGACTTGTGTAAGAAAGTTCATTAAGAACAGGGAAAATGGAAAAATATAGGTTCCCTGCCTTTGAATTCCACCAAAGAAGAGAAGCAAGCAAGGAATGTGTATTGTACTATAGTACAATTATTATCTAAAGCACACAGAACCTGAGAGTTTCTGGAGGAAGCCAGGAACCACAGATGTTTCCATGGGCCCAAAAGACAGTGCCTCTGAGCGGTTCCCACATACAGCTCGGGGAAGAAAGGAATGAGTTGAGACCTCGAATTCAGGATTCTGCTCACAGCAGCAGCGTTACCAACGCTATTGTTTTCTCCCTCACAGCCCCTGGGCTTGCTCTTCATGCTACTCAGAGCACCCCCTCCACCGGCCAGTGTTCATCTGGCTTGCTGCTTCGAGTCCTCAGGCACTGGTCACTCTCCTCTCCACTGGTCACTCTGCTTTAAAGCTTTCCTGGCTCTTACCACCACCCAAGTTTACCTCATTATTATCTAAGTATTTCTTAACGGTCTGTCTCTCCAGTGGTGGTAAACATTTAACAACTGGATGTGTGGACAGGGAATGATGGTAACTACATGTAGCACACAACTTTCAAATAATAATAAAATATACAGTTCTCTTCATTGTGAATTTCAAATAGTCAGTTGCTTACAGATGCCTTTGAGAATTTTTGCCAAACTCTTGTATCTATAGCCAAACTGTGGTTGCAGTACAACCATGATTTGTAGAGAGCATTGCATACCAATCCGCTAACTCTTTTCCTAATGAAAGTATTGCCATCAAATCTTGTATGTCATCTGTTATTCAACTATTTCTCAGCCTCATGCAAATTTGTTCACAAACTGGGCACCCACTTCAGCTTCAGCACCATCGGTTGTAACTGTACTGGCCTCTGGTTCAATTTTTGTGGAGTGGCAAGGATGGGAACACAGCTTAGTAATAGTTTGCAAAATTCCTGAAAAAGTAACAATCTGTTCTCATCGTTAACACAGGCTCTGAGCCTCTCCAGCTTGGATGGTAGTTAAGTTCTATGAAGGATGTTTAGTACATATCAAATATACAGGTCCTTTCTTAATACAAAACATACTAATACCTTGGTTTTGAATCTCCTAAACCTTTCTATACCTAATTCTTGATCTTCCTGGGATGGGAAGACTGGGAAGAGTCCTGCTATCCCAACTCCAGAAGCCTAGCTGCCGAGGATGGCAACTACCACCCTTATGATTAGAGGATTCTGAAGACCAGAGATTTGGGGCAGATTGAGACCTGGAGCTGCAGACAGATATCCAGAGCAGTTCTCCTTGAGGTCAGACTGTCTTTTTATGGACGTGGTGTAATGGCTTGCAGAGTGTTGAAAGGGTTTTGGTCTCCTGACTCACACTGTTTAATTCTGCCTACTCCCAGAAGGCTGCAACTTCCGCCCGGCGGGTCATGTGAGTGCACATGGCGTTTCTTCAGCTCCTAAGAGGTGTAGACTGTCCATTTGCTAGGGCGCCATAACAAAGTGCCACACACTGGGTGGCTTAAACAGCAGAAACTTATCTCTTTGCTTCATGTAAAGGATAAGTGAGATTCCAGTGAACTCCTAAGAAACCTTGTCAGAGTCACATCTAGATCCTTTTTAGGGCCTATTAAATTATTTCGTAGCCCGAAGTGAATTAATAAGGGTACAAGCCTGGAAGATGAGGCTGTGGATGTAGAAGAGAAGGAAAACTATGGGGAAAAAAAGGAAAAGGTGGTTGGATTTAATTTATCTGCAGCCCAGGTGTTATGGATCCTTGTGAGCAGTGCTTCCCCGGCTCTGGAGACAGGGCTCAGTCTGTCACATCCTCAACCAAGCACAGGCTTATATTGCATCTCAAACTGCAAACAACCTAATAAAGTTCCCCATTAGACCTTTCAGTTATCCACCAGCTCTGGGCTGCCCTCCAAAGTCTCTTTCAATATATTTTCCTCCCATAGCCTTATCTCTTCTATCTCCCCCATCCCTTAAAAGTCATCCTTCCTTAAAATTTGTCTTAGAAGAACAATGTGACCCTGTCTCAAATCTTCACATTTTGTGAAATTGCACATTACTTAACACTCTCTTTAAGAAGGATGATTTCACTTGGCACTCAGGAACAAACGGTCCCCCAGTTGCAGGGCTCATGTCGGATACTTTATGAAAAGGACGTCCCCAAACCCAGTGCCAAGCACAAAATAATAAATGGGTTGTTATAATTATTATGAAATTACTCCCAATCTCAATCATTCCAAGTATATGAGAGTCTATTAAATTAAATTCTAACTACTCGGTAGGCATGTATTAAATCACTACTGCATGCATAGTATGTAAAACAAAATAAGGAAAAAGGAAATAGCATATAAATAAGCATTTACTGAGAGCCTTCTATATGCCAGGCACTTTACATATATCCTCTTATTTATTCCTCCAAATAATGTAATGAGAGATTAGTGTCCCCACTTCTATGGATAAGGAGACAGAGCTTTGAGAGGTTATATAACTTGCCCAAAAGGCACAGATCTGAGTTTGCACCCATGTCTGTGCGACTCCAGAGCCCTTTCTCATCTATGAATTGCAGTGCCTCAAAAGTAGAATATATGACCAGATCTTAAATCTAAAGGAAAAGGGGAGAAGAGAAGGATTAGATGAATAGAAAGGGGAGAGAGAAGACAGGGAGGGGAAGACAGGAAAGAGGGTCAGATGCTGAGGGAGGGCTAAAAGAGCAGCAGGGGAAGCTGGGCGGGAGGGTCCTCCAGTCCCATCGCACCACCAGCTGCTGGAGAGCGGGCGTCCGCCCTGGACTTGCCCTGTACGCCTCGGGTGACATGCGAGCCAGCACTGAGAGCACAGGTGTCTTTCCGGGGCTTACCCACAACTGCAGCTAGCAACACAATCTTGCCCTCGCCTTTGACAGGTCCAGATGGAAGCACTTTAGCCTTCTGTGTCCAATTTAATTGTATATGATTTATAATTTAATTTTGTCCTACCCAATATTTGTCTCATATGGGTTCATCTCATCCCCATAATCAGAACATAAAACACTCAGTCCATGTACCTTGGTTTACTCTCCAGTAAGAAGTTGGTCATGGATGGGAACACATTATTAACTTCATGAAACCTTTCTGAAAAGAAACTGAAGATGGGGTATAGGCAGGGGACTTGATAATAGGGGGTCTAGTAACCATAATGTTGTTCAAGTAATTGTACATTAACAATACCAAAATAAAATAATAAAATAAATTAAAAAAAAGAAACTGACGAATGCTAGACAGAACTTGGGATAGAGAGAGTTATTTTAAGAGTAAATAACATAGGACAGAGCAGAGAGCCCAGACATACACCCATGCATGTATGGTCAATGAATGCCAAGAACATGCAATGCAGAAAGGATAGTCTCTTTAATATATAATATAAATAAATATATATGATAAATATATTTAATATATTTAATAAATGCTGTTAGGAAAACTACATATCCACATGCAAAAAAAGCAAAACTGGACTCTTACCTTACACCACTCACAATTAACTCAAAATGGATCAAAGACTTAAATGTAAGACCTGTAAACATAAAACTTCTAGAAGAAAACATAGGGCAAAAGATCCTTAACATTGGCCTTGAATTAAGACACCAAAAGCCCGGGCAACAAAAACTAGAACAAGCTGGGATTACATTAAACTAAAGAGCTTCTGCGCAATAATCAATAAACTGAAAATACAACTCACAGAATGACAGAAAATATTTGCAAACCACATATCTGATAAGAGGTTAATATCCAAAAAATATAAAGAACTCATACAACTCAGCAACAAAGCAAATAATCCAATAAAAAAATGAACAAAGGACCTGAATAGATATTTTTCTAAAGAAGGCATACATATGGCCAATAGGTTTATGAAAATTTTCTTAACATCACTATAAACCCGGGGAGGGGAAAATCCTGGGGCAAAATGCCTTTGAAGTGGAAATTAAAGGGAGAAATAAAGTTTAAAACCCATTTATTGCTTACAAGGAGTCATCCTCCATCTCTCTCTCTCTCCTACTGCAGCAGAAACAAGCGGATACTCCCCCCAGCCTCTCAGGTCCAGATAAACCCTAGGTTGCCCATGTAATTACCCACTGATACGGAGATTAACTACTTCTCTCCACCCCTTGGAAACGCATGTGGATATGGAGATGCACTAACGCCAGGGAGAGATTCTGGAAATACCGCAATTTTACCCACAGTCACTAATCAGGGAAATGAAAATCAAAATAACAATTAGATATCAAAAAGCAAGAGATTGTAGGTGTCAGCAGGGATGTGCAGGGAAGGGAACCCTTATACACACTGATGGGAATATAAAATGGTGCAGCCATTATGGGAAAAAGTATGTGGTTCCTCAAGATCTTAAACAAAGAACCACCATATGATGTAGCAATCCCATTTCTGGGTGTATCTGAAAGAACTGAAATCAGTATCTCGAAGAGATAATCTACACCCCCGTGTTCATTACAGCATTACTCACATTAGCCGAGATACAGAAACAACCTAGTATCCATCAACAGATGAATGGCTAAGATGTGATATATATATTTATGAATTATCCAGCCATGAGATAGAAGAAATCTTGTCACTTACAACAACATGGATCACCATGAAGGCGTTATGCTAAGTGAAATAAGCCAGAGAAAGACAAATACTATATAATCTCATATGTGGAATCTAAAAAAGCTGAACATGTAAAAACAATACAGTAGTGGTTATGAGGTGCTGGGAGATGGGAGATTGGGGAGGTACTGTTTAAAGGTACAAACTTGCAACTGGTAGATAAATAAGTCCTGGAGATCTAATGCACAACCTAGTGATTACAGTCAACAATACTTACTACAAACTTCAAGGTTGTTAAGAGGCTAGATCTTAATTGTTCTCACCACACACACACAAAAAAATAATAATGTAACATGTTATGAACTTATCTTGTCAGCCCCATGGAGGTTAGGGTGCCCCTGAGGGCACCCCATCAGCTACCTGGGGAAGAGGTCAGTTTCTGAGCTGGGAGTAGACTCTGGGGTAGGAGCCCACTTGGTAGGGAGGATATTTTCTGTGCTCTGTGCCAGGCTAACACTGGGCTGTCTCAGCGTTCCTCGGGGTAGGCAGCTCCCCGTCACGGGATGAAAACCTGGGAGGCGGGCAGGGAATGTGCGGAGAAAAGGGCCTCAGGTTAGGCCCTGTTTCTGAATCATTCTCTGTACCACGTGTCCTCTCATCATTCATACAGGGTGTCCTACACTAAATCAGGGAGGGGTCCACACCCGTGCTTGGGTCAGAGTGATACAGGGAAAGGCTGGGTCCCTCCCCGGAGGTCTAAGGACGACGCCAGCAAATGACAGGGCCCCCTGCTGCTGAGGCACCTCCAAGGCGGTACTTGGAGGAAGACACTTAAGCAAAGCGCTGTCTCAGTTCCCTACTTGTAACATGAAAAGAAACAACGTCTACCTCTTAGGTACAGGGTAACAGAAATGTGTGTCATGAGGATAAGAGAGGTATGTGGGGAGTGGCTGTAATTTACATATTCATTCAATGTTTATTCATCTCATCCCAGGTTACTGTAATTACTACCTGCCAAGCCCCAGGCAATTGGAGTGAGGCAGTGAGCAAGACAGGTCAGGTTCCTGCTCTCTGGACATTTATTCCAGTGAGGAGGGGAGACAGATGGGCAGCACAGAAATGCGTTGTCAGAGCCTGATTTAGGGGCACGTGATTTGTTCAGGAAAAGCCTGTTAAGGGTTGGGAACCTGGATGGCAATGAGGAAGGGGCTGAGCAAGGGGTCCCCAGACACAGCCTCGCTTTAGCCTGATCGCTGGGGGCTTTGGGGCGCAACCTGCACCTTCAGAGTTGTTCTTTGAGGCAAGCAGGTGAAGCCTTTGGACCCCTCTGTCTGTCAGTCCTCGGCCACGCCAGACAAAGTGGCTCCTCAGACTAGGGAGAGCCCTCAGAGGTCACCCGAGTAAGTCGTAGGCAGCCGCAGGCGCAGGCAGGGGGCTTTAGGCTCTGGCTGGGAAAGGGGCTCGGCTCTGGGCACAGCGTCAATACCATCCGCATATATTCGTAAGGCAGGAAGTCACACAGTGGCAAGTTCAAGAAGAGAATGAACAAACATCCAGTAACATGAGAAGACTGTGTGATTACTTTAGATTGGATGGCCTTGAAACGGGTAGATATAGATTGTGTGGAATCTGAAGCTTATAATTTAGGGAAAACTTTTAAAGTAGTAAGAATATAAAACCAGGAATGCAAAACTAGTATAAATATGAAGATTTCAAAATGAGAAGTCCTGACAAATTGCAAATTTCCTCATTTAGCTTTTATTAGCTACCAAATGCCTCAAACATCACAAAGATCCAGAAAAAACATAACACATTTATATGAACTCCTTGAGAGACCTCTACAGCACCTTCTCCTATACATTTTGGCTAAATACTTTTTGATTACCTCCTCATGTGATAATGGTTTAGGAACATTCTCTATTAAGAGAATAAAGATATTTTGTCCTTTGCCCTAAAATGGTAGACCAAAAAACAATTTTTGTTCTGATTTTTTTTTTTTTTTTAGTTTATTCAGCTTTCAGAACTTGTTATTTGTTAAACTCATGTGATTTTTTAGACTCTTTGTCAAGTTTGGGCAAACCTCTGTTAAGTTTCTTTCATCTATGAGCTATAAGCTTTGGAAAGATACACCAGTCTGGCTTCTGTCACAACACATTTCAAACTCGCTCTCCTGCCATGTCATCCTCATGTCTTGGTTGTTGGGTGCCCAGGGACGTGTTCATCAGGAAATCATTATTGTGCCAGGCCATCTAGCAGTAAGTTCCCACACCAGGAGGTGACTGCTAATTACTTCAATATTTTTCATAAACTCAAATGAAACAAATCCCTGAGGTGACTTCCCCTTGCCAGGTCCCCAAAATGCATGTAGTCGCTCCAGTGGCCCCTGACAGGGGAATGAGGGAGGGGCAGTTGGAGCAAAAAGAGAGAGTAGGTTTGCATGGTAACTGTTGTTAAAATATCTTACTTTTGCAGCATTTACAAAAATGCCCAGTCACATGAATAGGTCCTAGCGTGCCTCCCAGGTCTTAGAAACGGCCCGCGCTAGTGACGGGCTCTGATACATTCATCTGAAATCCACCTCCGTCAGTAAGGGACTCTCTAAGGAGGTGACATAGAAGCCAAATCACTTAACTGACACTCAGTAAATTATTACGAATTGGACATTCATTATGGGATACAATTATTATTAATCCATTGTGGTCTTTGAAGGCAGGGATCCTTGGTTGTATCCGAAGGCTCAGACGGAATGACAAAGGGCAGGAACACAGCACTTCCTCAGGAAGTTGCCTGTAACGGGACCTTCCCTAAAGTCCCCTTGTTGTGGTCTTTGGCCACCCATGCTCACAGGCAATGAATGGCAACAATCTAAGGGTCTGTGCAGGGCTGGTTGGAATCAGGAAAGATTTCAACCCAGTGCACTGTCTGTCTGTGTTCTGCATTTTCTCTAACCTTCCTGGGTCTCTGGGCGAAGGAGTCCCTTGTGCCAGCCAGGTGTTCCTAATGAGAACACGAGTCTTCCAGCCTCACAATTACATGGTTAGCCGCCTGTCTCTCTGACAGAAATAGCTGTGCCAGGGCAGGGACCTATCTGATTCCTGCAACTAGCACACAGCCCAACACACAGAGGACACTTAATCCATGCTGTAAGCTGAATACGTAATGGCCCATCCAGGAATGTATGAAAGTAAGAAAATCATTCCACCAGTTTCTTTTTTCTCTCAAAATCCCAAGGCCAGGTAAGTTAACTCCTTGTTCAGTTTAGTCACTAATGCAATACTTGACCATGAACAACTGAAGAATATTTCAGTTTTTCAGGTCATTTGCAGAAAGCATGAGCTAGTTTACATGAATAATTTTTACTGTTGGATAGGAAGCATTCATGAAATACAGGAGAAACAACACAAACATGCAGTTTTCCTTCTGGTTCCTATGCACTAAAATCCAGAACAGATTCTCTTTTTTTAATTTCTGAGGACAAGAGAGCCACTTGTCTAGAATCACTGTTCCCTTTGTTCATAAATGAAAGGTCCTTGTGTTTGCAAGGATTTCACATGATGTACTAAAAAAAAGGCGTGTAGAGTTTTCCATAGCAAGTGTGTTCACTAAATTTGTGTGAACTGCTTAATTACAGAGAATTCAGAGGAATAAACCACACTTCTGTGCAGTGTTAATGGGAAGCCTACAGGATGTCTGGATGTTTTTTCCTTGGGGTATCTTCTTTCCTCCCCAGCTTTCACAGATCCAATAACAACAAAACAAAACAAAACAAAAAAACCCACAAATTATTTTTTAATTATAACTGAAAATTTGAAGCTTATTTCCAAGGGACTATCAATATCAGACATGAAGCTAAATTAATAGCAGAGAAAAAAATTTTCCCTGTATTTAAACTACCAACAGTATTTAATAAAAGGTGACTTAAATCCTTCATAAACTTTCTAGGGTTCTCAAATAAACCCTGGATTAAGACAAAGACCTACTTAACTCTAAAGATTTCAAAGGAGTTAAACAATGCAAATATTTTTCATAAGAAATTTAAATCTAGACAAATCCTGAAGCTAGGAAATGTAGATTAATTATGGATATTTGGAAAAGATCTATATTTATCAAATATCTATGTTGATAAGGCCAGAAGAGCCTTTGTTTCATTAATGAAGGAATAACAGGAGCTGGCAAGTAAAAGTTTTTTATGTAAGAGCTAATCAATGATTTAATAAAAAGTTAATCCACGTAGCTTCAGGTGACAACTCTCTAATCAACTGCTCTATTTCTAAGAGTAATTATGAATAATATTGAAAGATTTTGCCTAACCAATCAACCGTTTTCCTGCACACTGGTCCATTAGGTGTCAGCTTATTAGGCTCTGCTAAAATAAGTTAGCAGACTATCAATTTATCCATCATTAATACTTTAGTTTGAAGTGGCATTTGAGCTAGCAAGAATGTGAAGGCAAGAATTCGAATTCTGGGTAGCTAGGGTGGGCGGAGGGGTTAGAAAAAGTGAATACATAAAATGGTTTCCAAAGGGTGGTTAAAAACAAAGCAAGAGTCTCCAGGAGACAGAAATCCTCTCCCTGGGAGGAAGCTGTAGAATAAGATCACACACTGGGCTGTGGTCAGTTCACTCAAGCCATGCCATTCCCAGAGGCTTTTCAGGAGATGGCAGATGACCTCACAGACCCATGTTCTCATCTGGCCGTGTGACCCATGCTCTGCAGCCAGACTTACAGTTCAGCCGCATGACCTTGAACAAGGTGCATCTCCATGTATGCATGTCTGCCCCATTAAAATGCAGAGGACTTCCTTCAGTTTATGGCCACAGAAGAGGGCCTAGTACATAGTTGATGCTCAGTACTTACTGATGGATGAATGAAGCGCTTCTCCTCTTTGAGCCCAATTTTCTCATTTGTAAGATGAGGATCACACTAGCATTCAATATGACGCATGCGTACAGGTGGCAGCTAGCCTGGACATGCAGGAGCTTTAACTACTTCATGTCCTCTATGTCCTTCCTGTTCAGGGGGAGCCCGGCTTCCAGATGTGCAGCTGCCTACAGAAGGGCGACAGATGAGGCAACTGCAGGTGTGTCCTGTTCCATGTTGTTGGATTCACTTGGCTCTTTTAAGAAGGAGATGTGGTCATACAGATGTCCTTACGCTTTTATTTTTGTTGGGTCAGCCCCATGTTTAATGAAACGAAAATTACTCCAATAAAATGTGGCTGAGGAAGGAAGGAGAGGAACAGACCTTTTCAGTTACATTTCATAGTTGTCATTCTCATTTGGCTTCCACAACATGGGTGGGAAAATGTTTTTCGAATTTAGTGTGCTCATTACAAAATAAGTGTATAAACGTTGGTATCTTTCCTACAGGTGGCTGTGTTCAGTTGGAAAGGAAGGATGGAAATATTTTTGCAAAAGCAAAGCTAAACATTAAGCACCAATGAATAAATTTAACAAGAAATATGAAGGCTATGTGAGGAATTTTCAACAACTTGACTCAGAGACATAAAAGAAAGTAAGAGACACACTTCTCTTATGAATGAGAAGAGTCATAATTATAAAGGCATCAATTTCCCATATTAATTTATAATTTAATGTGAAATTTTGCACAGTATTTTTCTTGGACCTATTCAAAATAATTATAAGCATCAACTTTTTAAACTAAACTTATAAGAAAAACCAATATATTTTAGAAAAACAGGAGAATATGGTTAAGAAAGAACTTGTCCTATCAATTACTTAAAATGACATACTATAAAGTTTTAATATTTAAGTATTATACTAAATATGACATGATAAGGCCTTGTAACACATACAAGACTGCTAGTCATGACCTCCTAATGTATTGAGCATCAATATATTAACAAAGGGCTTTAACTTAAACTTTATTTTCAAATTTTGCTACTGTAAATAATGTGGTTACTAACTGTATGAAAAAATTTCCAAATTTCAGATGATACCCTTAGGCTAGATTCCCAGAAGTAGAATTACCTAATAACATTTATAAGACTACATTGCAAAAATGTTTTCTAAAAGGGTCATAGCAATTTTTGTTCCTATGGGTAATGTATGAATGGCCACTTCCTTGTGCCCTCACCCATATTAGGCATCTCAGTTTTAGAAGAATAGATGTAAAATTTTAAAACAGTATTTGCTACTTTGATAGGCCAACATTTTTTCACTGCTGTTTTAATTTGTATTTCTCTTGTTTCTGGTGAGGTTAAACACTTTTCCATATGTTAGTCATTTGTATTTCCTCTTCTGTGTATTGTTGCAAATGCTTTCTGCCTGGACCATTTCTTTTGGGTAATAACCGACATTAACACCATGATGATTACTATGACATAACTTCTTTCACTCTTAGAGAACATATTATTATATAATCTCCTATCAAAACTCAGGATCTAAAACTTCTCCCATCTAAAGTCCTACCTTATCATAAAGTGAAGAAAAGTTTTAAGATATCTAAGGAACTATATGCCTTACAAATTCATTCCTTGCCAAAGATATTTTCATCTATGCTTAAGAACTTTAAGTATTTAAATAAAATATTAAGATATATTAAGTTATATTTAATTTAAATATAATGACTTTTAAATTTCCTTTTCCCCCTCTAAAGATGCCCCAGAAAGGAATTTTAACTAATATTTGGGCCATTACTTTAAGAAATTTTTATTTACACAGCAAAAAGTTTCTTTATGAACATTGAATAAATAAAATTGTTTAGAAAAAAAACTATATTGTGTCCAACAGACCTAAAAAAATAAGCTTACTGAGCTGGAACTAATTCTTGGTCTATTTTCAGCAATCAGCAGAGCTAGAATGAAACTTTCAGAACATATCTGTAGTGCCATAGTGAAGAAAGTCATTATTTTATTTTCATGTGTTAGGTACTTGATTAAGTAAAAGCAGTTTAGATCAGTGTTTTTCAAACTACGAGTGGACCATACAAGTAGTTAAGTGGGTCAGACGGGCTTTTTTGTAAGTGAAATAGAAGGGAAAAGAAAAGAAAAAACAAAGTAAGAGCATTACATGTAACAAAGGTAAATATAACTTCATATGGCATCCACATTTATCATACACATGGTAACATACCTGTGGTGAGCCTTTTGTAGTGTATACAAAGGTCGAATCAATATTGTACACCTGAAACTAATATAATATGGTATATAACTACATACTTGAAGTTAAAAAAAAATATTACTTCATATTACATGCTGGGTTGCTATGTCAAATGCATCCCTACTTCGACTGTGGCCTACAAGGTTTAAAAACACAGGACTTTCGATAATAGCCAGTGTTCTTCTCATTACAAAAAAAGTCCTTCATGGCTCTATCCTCACCCCAATAATTGCTCTCAATTACCATTAGCCTTTAATAACTTAGATTTGTTTTAAAGAGGCTCATTTATTTGCTGCTACCATATGCTAGGCATTGTCCTAGGCCCTGAGCCTGCAGTGGTACTAAGTGAGCTCCCTGCCCGTCCAGAGCTCCCACAGAACCGGAAGACAGGTGAGGTACAGCATCTCCCAGTTCTATCAGCACCATGGAAAGAAGGCGGGAAAAGGCAGGCCAAGGGAGTCAGGGGCAATTTTAGATAGGGTGGTAGAGGAGGCGTCACTGAGAAGGTGACTTTGGAGTGGAGTTCCACATTTAGTTTTTTAATCTAGCATTTTAAATGTTATTTTAAATCCAAATGAACATCTTTATAAGTAATAGTGAACAATTGCTGAGATTTAGAATACATAAACCTTTTCATTCCTTGTTATGACGTTTAACTTTTTGTTCATTTATATATATTAGTCATTTGCTCAACAAACGTTTATTTTGTGCCTATCGAAGGCCGGCCACTGTAGTGGGCCCTGGGGATTGAACCGAGAGGGAGATAAGCTTACTTCCTGCTCCCGAAAGTGCCCATTTTACAGGGAATTCAAAGCAAGGAAATAGGCAAAGACAATCACGTGCGAGGTGTGTAGGAGGGAGAACAGGTTGCAATTCCCTTCTTCGGCGACTGGGGACGGCTTCCTGGAGGAATGATGACTATAGTGTGATATAGAGGGTAAAGTAAAATTATTATAAGTTCCAAATTTTTTGACTCATCCTGGGTTAAAATGGTAGTTGAGACCATAGGCATTCGACTGGGACTTAATGAGAACTTTGAGTAGTGACAGAAATGCTTTCAACTTCACAGAGCCCACTGGGTTGGTCATGACCCCATTCTAAAAAATGCAGGAGGGGTTAGGGAACGTTTACACACCTGTTTCCATTAAATTTAAGTTAAATCTATACTGATCCTTTATCTTGGGATCATAAAGTTAGGTTTCTGTTTACTGAGAAAGGCAGAGGGTGTTCCTATAATATTCTGAGGTATGTTTTCATAGTTTCCATAGCTGCTGATGCGTGACCTAGAGATGATGTACCTTCGTACTGCAGAACTACATTCTACACGTTAGAATGTTATTGCATAGAATTGTGTTTCTTCAATGAGGTTGTAAACTGTCATGGGAATTGAGTGAGTTCACTGACATTGGGATAATGTAAGGCCTCACTGATGCTGTTTTAATGAACTCAACCAGCAAAAGTGACTGGGTTTTCTTGATGTAAGGAAAATATCTGAAGTTTTTTCCTTCTTCTGTACATCATGCTAATAGAAATACAAAGGTGAGGCTAAACCAGTTAATTTTCAGCACAACCCTAAATCTCGTTCTTCCACGGAAGTCAGCACACGAGGTGGAGCAAAGTCTCGTGTTCCAGGTTAAGCAAACTGAATACAGCCAAAGACTGGAGGCCGGCACAGGCAAGTTGGTTTCAGAAACTGAGAGTCGTTCAGATGGAAGCTTCCAGGGGAAGACGGTGGGCTGCCTGCAATGTGCGCGATTTCCCTCCTCAGCCTGAGCTTGCTCTGTTGCAAAACCCGCCTGAATTGGCATTTCATAACCACCACCACCCAATTTTTATCCAAAACATTTATTGATCTCTAAAATGCTTTGTACTGTACCCATTTCTTTTCTGCTCCCTCCTCACTGGAGCCTAAGCTCATGGAGAACAGTATTTGTCTGTTCTGTCTGTTTTGCTTACTGACTCCCCTGATTAAGAATGGGAGACTTAAAACTAATTGGGAGTTCAAAAAGGAGACTTACTAACTTTGATCTCCATGCTAGGTCCAGTGTTATGTGGGCGGGTTATTTGCTGACTGCCTTCCCCCTCCCCACCGTCTACCACATTAGTATTTTTAAGTATTTTCCCTTGGCTTAGCCAGATATTTCCCTAGGAAAAGTTTTCCAATCTCCTACCTGAAAGGTAAAGTCTGGCCAACTGTCAGATTCTGGGAACTGAGTGGGAAGAGAGGTCTGGGAGTTTCTACATTCATTGTATTTTTTAAATCAGTTTTTCCACATTGGTCTGTAGACTCATAGGAGCAGATCTATGTTCAAGTGAGCTCGCTCGAGAAATAGAAGCAAAAAGCTGATTATCTGCCCTATGTTTTCCCATTGTATGCTTCCAACTTCTGCCAGTTGCCTTTGACAGTCTCTTTGGTCCCATTTATCAACTCAAACATTAACCACTGTGATGTACATTTGGTAATAAAAAATAATAACAATAAAAGATAGGTCTGTTCACTTAACCTTGAGTCTCCGGCATGCTCCTTGTGGATCTCTGAGAATTTCTCACTCATTTTTCCTTGTTCTCCTACCCTCAATGAAGCCACATTGTCTCTTCTTATTTAGGACAGGACCTGCCTATTTAAGACAAGTCTTGTACATTTCCTTTACCCAAAGCAAGCAGAAGCCTTATACAAGATTGAAGTCACATGTATTTATGACCAAAGTGGATGAAATGTAGGAAAACGGAGCCAAGGGAACCGACGGGAAGGACACAGCATATTCAGGATGTTTACGGAAGGTTCGTGGGCTTCCTTAACTCTACCACATGTATATAAAGGTTCCAGCTGAGTTTACGTGAACTTGTTTGTTGAACTTCCTTTTTCCACGAAGTATATTGGCAAGAAAAATGGTCTTCAAAATCAAGTCCTTCTTTGCTGAACCTTCCTTTAATTCTTCTGGTTTCAAGCTACCATGTGCAAATGAGCTGCAAAGACATGTCCAGACCACCATATTGGCCAGCATTTACCAAGGGGAACCCTGGAACTCCCAGATAGATGATGTTACTTCTCACACAATAACAATATTTTACCTAAGGATGGCTTGACTTGTTATTTTTTAACCTGGCAGTCAAAACACAAATTTGCTGTTGGTACCAATGGAAACATTTTATTCAGTATAAATCTTTTGAGGGAGAACACTGCATTTGTTTCAAAGGAATGTCTTGATAAGGGCTTTTGGGAGTATAAAACAGAAGACTAGCCACGCAAGAGTCCATCGACAGTGAATGGATAAATAAAGTGTGGTAGGTACATAGGACGGACTGTTCTTCAGCCTTGAAATGGAAGCCTCTTCTGACACGTGCTGAGACCTGGATGGGCCTTGAGGACATCGTGTTAAGTGAAATAAGGCGGCCACAAAAAGACAAATACTGTGTCATGCCATTTGTATGAGGAATCCAGAGTAATCAAATTCATTGAAACAGGAAGTAGACGGTTGTTGCCAGGGGCTGGGGGAGGGGAAAATGAGCTGTTTACTGGATACAGAGTTTCAGTTTTAGGAGATGAAAAAGTTCTGTAAACTGGTTGCACAGCAATGTGAATATACTTGACGCCACTGACCGGTGGACTTAAAAATGATGAGGATGGTAAATTTTATGTATTTTGCTGCAGTTAAAAGTTCTAAAAACCTATGGAACAGACCGTGAAACACAATGTTTAAAATAATCTAACATTTTAAAAGTTTGCTGATTTTAATATACTTATGATGGCTTTCCAGCTTATACAGTTGTTTTTTTTAAATACTACATTTATTTATATTCTTTTTCTCATGGTTCTTCCTGTCCTCCTGACAGTCCTGCAGCTCCGTCCTCCTGACCACTGTCCCAGAGCACCCCATCTGGGGATGGCTGTGTCCGCCCAGTGAATCGAAATGAACAAACTTCCCTGATTTTTACAGAGGATTACAGTTCCCAATAGTGAGTTGCATGGCCTTTCAAATAGCCTTTCACCTGTCTCACTGGGAATAGTAAAAAGTCAAAATATGTAGACCAGAAAGGATGTTTTATTTACTTATTTATTTTCTACACAGCTGACTGTTGAACAACACAGGGATTAAGGATACTATCCCCCTGCACAGTCAAAAACCCACATATAACTTTTGATTCCCCCAAAACTTAACTACTAGCAGCCTACTATTGACCAGAGCCTTACCAATAACATAAACAGTGGATTTACACATATTTTATATTATATGCCATATCCTTACCATAAGGTAAGCTGGAGAAAATTTTGTTTTCAAATTGTCTCAAGCCTCCAAATAATGTCTCAATATATTTACTGAGAAAAAAAGTCCACATATAAGTGAACCCGGCAAATAATTTAAACCAGTGTTGTTCAAGGGTCAACCTTATACTTTCTCATTGGGAACCCAAGCCCCAGATATTCTGACTGCGTAGGGCTGTAGTGAGCTAAGGAATCTGTGTTTTCTAAGTGGTCCCCAAGTATTTATGATGATCAACCAGGCTTGGGGACTACCAGACTAGAAGGGAAGCATTAAAATATTTGTATGGACTGGTAAATATTTGAGACTAATACTCCAAAGTGATTTTGAAGCTCTTACTAAAAGGGTTCCAACTTTAAATTAAAAGATCTTTTACAGGAGAAATGCTTACACTAAAATACGGTTCTGCATGTTTATTCTTTCTCACTTGAAGATCCTAATTACATAAACAACTTGATTTCCTCCCTCATTTGTTACAGGTAATCAATATGCTTATATAATATGCTTGTATAATTCTTCTGACCTGTTCAGCCTATAGAGAAAGGTATGTTCAGAATAGTCAGTTCACCTAATGAGTCATACTAAATGTATCTGAAACTGAGACTTAAGCAGGGCCAGCTTCCTGGGCTCAAGACCCACGCTTAGAGCCCCATGCTGAGTTTAATGTTCTCTCATTGCCATCTTGAAATTTTTAATAATTTTTTAACAAGAGCCCCCACATTTTCATTTTGCACTGGGCCTTTCCAATGAGCTAGCTACTCGAGGACTTAGATCACTGATTCCCGAATGTGAGGCTCTGTGCTCAACTAGGGGAAAGGGTCACATAAGTAAAGAAGCAGCATTGTCTTTCATATTCAATATTCAATGTAGCTGTTTTGTACAAAATTTTTATACTGGTTTTGCCTTGTAGCTTTGCAATGCTAACACTAGTACCTACAACTAAAAAGACGCAACAGCACATAATAGTTACATGCAAGTTTCCCACAGACATCCTCACTAAAACGGATATAATTTTCTTATAAATATTTACAAGTTTCAAATTGTTGGATATTAGTCACTCCATTTATCTTGGTGTTCCCTTGTGAATGAAGTCCATCCAGTGCCTACATCGTATTGAGAAAAGTCTGTGAAACCAATGTGGAAAGAGGAATCAAGAATGCCAAAAATACATGTTTCCGTCCTGAGCCAAAGAATGAACCATTTGTGCATTCATGTGTTATAAAGAACATGATTCCTTTTTTCCAGTTTTACAAGGCCAACACCTATCAGAAACGCTAACTCTTATGGTTACTGATTTGCACTAGATCTCAAAAGCCTGTTCATGGAAATGAACAAAGAATGTGTTTGTATCTTTATCTGAGAATTCTTGCCAGAATCCATTCCAAATCAGCAGGGTAACATTTACTTTTACATTTGTGTGTTATAGTGAATTTTATGAACCCTGAAGCTAACTGACTTTTGCTTGTAGCAGTATCAACTGACATTGGGACAGAAGACGGGGATATGGCAGAACTGAAAAGTTTGTGCCTTATTTATTAAAAGCGATCATCCTTTCTGGCCAGAAATCACCACCGAGTGAGCTTTCTGAGAAGGTACTGACGTCCAAAGTCTGTGTTTCACTTCCTTCTTTCCCTAAGGCATTGAACGCAGGGCTGGCACAGAGAGAGCGCTCAGCAAGTCCTCTTTACCCTTCCTCCAGTTTGGCCTCTCAGGAAACCATCTCCTTCCTTCTGCTAGTTTTTCACCCATATCTGTCCTGACAGGGCAGTGCCCCCAGGTAGTTAACTTTCCATATTCTCTCTTTCACACTTCCATTACAATGTACTCGCCCATGGTCCCATGCCTTCTGATTTCCCTCAGTGAAAATAATCCGTTTAGTAAGTCTCAAGTTTTGATAAATTAGTGTGTTAACAAGGTAGCATGGGGCTTCTATTCTTTCTTAGGTAATATTTTTGCAGTGATATTTTAACAGTGATATTTCAAGACAGTGGTGAATGGAGTGACTCTAAAAGTTAAAATTTCTGGCTAGGTAACTAGGATTTTGAAACACCTCTGAGTCTCATAATTTAGATAGCAGCCCATAGATAGGACTGGCTCTTTCTAAAAGATGCTTACTCATTTCTTTATTCAACCATCAAACATGTACTGAGGACAGTCTGTGTCAGGGCATACAACATTGAACAAAATGGCCACGTCCCAGTTCTTGTGGAGCTTACATTCTAGGCATGTGGGAGCTTACATTCTTACATATGGATCTAGAGGATGTATAAACAAATAATAAATATTTAGTGATGATAAGTGCCATGATGAAAATGTGGATGTGAAAAGAAGGGACTACTGGGGCATGGGGTGGGAGCTACAGACAACTGGTCAAAGCAGGCTTCTCTGGGGGAATGGCATTGAAGTTGAGACCTGAATGATAAGAAGGATGACATGGGCTGCCTGGAAAATGATCGTGTCTGGTGCATGGGAAGAGCTAGTGCAAAGTCCCCTAAGGTGAGAAGCAGTTCAAGAGTATTGTGGCTAGAATGTAGGATTACCAAGGGAGATGATGGGAGAGAGGTAGACAGAGGCCAGTTCCTGTAGGTCTTAGAGGCCAGAAAGAATCTGGGTTTGACTGGGATGTTTTAAGCAGGGGAATGACAAGTTCCGCTTGTGTTTTAAAACAACCCTCTGGCATTTGAGTGGTGACTAGACTATAGATGCCAGAAAGGAAGCAGGGAAGGTGGTTAGGATGAAGACAATGGTGGCTTGGGCCAGGACGGCACCAGTGGAGGTGTCAGCCACAGACAGAGGCAGGATATATCTTAAAAATAGACTCAGTAGAATTTAGTGATGCATTACCAATTGTCCAGAGGGAAGTCAAGGTTGACTGGGTTTTTGGCTTGAGTAACTGAATGTGCGATGGTGTTTCCTGAGATGGAAAAGCAGGGATGGGGAGGTAGTTTGGTAGAATAGGTTTTGAGGAGGAAATCAAGAATCACATTTTTTATAAACATTGAGTTTGAGTTGCCTATTAGACACCCAAGTAGAATGGTCAAGTGAGCATTTAGTTATGTAAGTCTGGAGCACAGAAGAGAGGTCACGGATAAAAATTTGGGGAGTCACTGGCATACAGATGGAAGTGAAAACCGTGGGGTAGGATGAGATTACTAATGAGAGGGTTAATGAAGAGGTGAGGAGTCGACCGCACAGCCACTTAGAGGATAAGCCGGGAAGTCAGCAAAGGGGCTGTTGAGAAAGATAAAAATCTAGACTGTATGTATCTCAGAAGCTAAGAGAGGGTAGTGTGCCAAGGACAGGGAGGACACAGCGTGAAGCTGCAGAAGATGCAGTCAGATACGTGGTCACTGGGGGGCCTCGGCCACCTTGGCAGGGCAGTTTCAGAGTGAGGGGACTGAAAACATACACGCCATGCTCTTCCAGGGTTGGGCAATACCCCCAAAGTTGGGCTGGTCCAGGAGCGCGATGTTCTTAAAGGTTTTTTTTTTTTTCTAAACTATGTGGCACAGAAAAATACACAACAAAAAAATGCTGTGAAGTTTTCATTGCCACCTACATAGCCCATAAACCTTGAAATGCCATGAAAGAAAGAACTCCTAAATAGCCAGCATTAAGAATTTTATGGGGTAGCTCATGAAGAAATAACTAATAAAAGCAATTGTAAAAAGTCTAACAAAAACAGAAAATCAGACTGGGGATAACTCATGCCTGATGAATTTCTATGTTGTAATACTAACAAAGCTACCATAAACACATGGTACTGACTTCTGAGATGAAGGCATTCATATTAGAACAAATCCCACAACCAGCAAAACATTTGTTGAGAATTGCAACAGGCTTTTATTTCACTTGTCACGAAGTGCTAACTGAAATTGTATCACAGTCTGTTTGATTCAAAAAATCTTTTCATTGAACAAATAGTAAAGGGAGGGGGCTGTGCTCGCTGCTCGAGGAGACACGAAGACGAATCCTAAGCAGCCTCTGCCCTTGCAAAGCTGCCGGGCAGCGTCCCTGACAACAGGCTGGCACCCAGCAGGGACAGGGACCGAGTCTGTGTGGATGACCATGTAATGACCCAATACCTAGACCCAGAAGGTGCTTGTCTTCATTCATTTGGGTGGCTGTAATAAAATACCATAGTCGACACATTTCTGTTGTTCTTCATAGTTCTGGAAAACGGGGCGTTCATGATCACGTGCCGGCAGATCTGGTGTTTGGCCAGAGCTTCCTGGTTCATAGCCAGGTAGCCGGCTTCCTGCTGCGTCTTCCCGTGGTGAGGCGGCCAGGGGGTTCGGTGGGGTCTCTTTCACAAGAGCATGAATCCCATTCACAAGGGCTCCACCTCCCAGAGGCCCCGCCTCTTAATGGCATCACCCTGGGCTTAGTTTTTCAACATACTGATTTTCAGGCCGTAGGAGGGCTCAAGTCAGTATTTGTAAAGAAATGAATGAATTCAAAATAGAGAAATATAAGAATATTTGGCAAATAGTAGGTGTTCAGTAAATATCTATTGAACAATCATTTTAGGATAGTTACAAAAGAAGTAGGAAAACCATAAAGAAAGAGATAAAGGACTAAGACTGTCAGGAGAAATTTTTGAAAAGATTGTGGTTCCTGAAACAGGCCTTGAAGGCTACATGGGATTCTGATAGGCAGAGTTAGAAGGAGAGGTATTCCAGGTATGGAAACAGGACAGAGCTGTTTCTGTAAGACTTTCAGCCTCAAAAGGAGATATTTAAAGAGAAAGACAGCCGAAGGAGGCTCTTCATTACCCAGTCACATGAAGTGTATTGCCTTGAGTTCATTATCCAACACTGAGCCAAATATTCCATAGGGACAGTGTGTATCCATGTCCTGGCCTGGGGCCCACAGTGACAACTTACAGAGAAAGCTGTTTTCTGTGAACTGGTACCTACCTCCCCTGCCTGACCCTATCTTCTTAAGAAATACTAGTTTGGGTTAGGTTATCTATAAGTTTGGCATAAAGATAATCAGCCATCCACCTCAGCCAGAATCATGAAAATAGACCAAGATAGAACGCAGGTCACAGAGCTCAAGCCTCACTTTCTTCTGACCCACCTGCAGGATGACGCACAGGTGGGTGACACACAGAAAGGTGACGCACAGAGGGGTGACGCACAGAGGGGTGATGTACAGAGGTGCCATGCAAGGTCAGCCACAAATGGTTTTCCTCCCTACTCACGTTCACGGGGCATCTCAGGCAGGCTTCAAGGGCACCTGCCGGGCTGACTGGCCCAAGGAGCCGCTGCAGAATCCTGTCCTGTCCCCCTCCTTCCCCAGATTTGGAGAAGGCAAAGGCTCTGGAAGGTGTGAAAAGATTATAAACAGGACAAGTGGGGGGAAAGCCTCTTTCTCTCGGGTCTCTGATCCTCTGCCTCAGAAACGTCCCAGATGAGTGTTTGGAGGAGGGGAACGGGGTGGGCAGAGGCGTCTCCATGGCTGTGGGGCCTGCACAGTCACTCAGGGCCTTTGGTTTTCCTGTCTTGAAATTTATAATAATCTTTGAACAAGGGACCGCACCTCTTTATTTTGCACAGGGCCCCACAAACTGTGCGGCCAGTCCTGGAGGTGGGAGCCGGCAAGAACTAGCCTCCAGGGAAAAGCGAGTTCAGGCCTGACTCTCCCCTGGGCCTTGAACTGACATTTCTTGGACAGTTTCTGTCAAGTTTTCTCCTCCCAAGTGCGCTGATGTCAGAAGAGAGGGACCTTGGACTAGTAGTCTGGGTCCCAGGGAAGGGCAGGAAACAGCTCTCCTCGACTGAAATTTTTTTGAAGGCTCCTATTTTACCCTTAAAGAACAAAGTGATATTTGCCTTCTGTTTTATAATATATTTGTTGGATACATTTTGAAAATAAGATAGGATTTTCCCCAAATAATAGTCATTAAGTAAGAGTGACACTTCACATCCTCTTTATCACTTGCATAGGAAGGCCTTCTGGCTGCCCAAAGAGCCTTCCAGCTGCAGCCGTGAGGGGCACGTCGGTCCGGGAGAGGCGAGGCAAAGTCCGATTCAGCAAATACCCCCTCCGGGGACTCTGACTTCCTCTCTCCTCACGTGCCTGTGGCCTTTCCTGGCACATTTTGTAACCCATGGGCTTGGCTCCTTTTTTTCTGCCCTTCTTCCTTTTCTTCTTCTCATAAAGTCACATTTGCTTTCAAGAACACTGTCTTAAAATTGCTCTGTGTTTCCTCTCTGTCCAGAGGTGCCATCTCAGCCAGACGAGTCGGCTTCTGATTAGGCCTCCCAGCGCCCGGGGAGGCTCTGCAGTCCTGGGCTCTACCCACTCCCAGTCTCCGTCCGCCTTCCCGCTCTGGACACGGACGCATGGGTGATGGGGCCTGCACTGGGCATATGTGATAACAACTCGAGCAGTGATGCCAGTCACTGGACCCCCTCTCACAGCCCAGGTTTGCCCCCCAGTGCCCACTTCTCAGAATGCTTAAGGACGCCTACCTGTTCTCGGGCCTCAGTTTAGATGCCGTTTCTTCTGGGAACCCTTCCTTGACATACCCCACTCCCCACTCACCACAAGACTAAGCTGGCCTTCCCTTACTGCTTTCTTCTTCCCTTATAGGAATAATTGCCACACTACACTCTTGCTAACTTGCCTGTATCTCCCACTAAATCTCAAGCGTGATCAGAACAGGGACAGTATGCCTTATTCTCCACAGTATTTCCCAAACCTGGGAGCTCCCCCTAGAAATGTTGAACGCTGTTAAAGGCCAGGCACCATTAAGCGATCTCATTTATTATCTCAAAACAATGCTCAGAGGAAAGGATTAGTGTTCCCATTTAACAGATAGGGAAAGTAAGGCTCAGAGAGGTTAAGTCGCCTAAAGTCACAGTCAGAGTGGTGCCATGAGGTCAGACCTTAAAGTCTACAAGGTTAACTGCCTGGGCCAGTCAGAGTTCAGTCAGAGAAGCAGAACCACTGGGAGAGGCACGAGGGAGGAATTCAAGGATTAGACTTCGAAAGAGCAGTTGCCAGAGCTCATAAAATGGTATATGTAAGGCTGTTGCTGCTGCACCTGATGCTGGGGCCCGCAGTCTGCAGGCAGGTAGTGGGAAGGAAAGAGGAACATAAAACAGGAGAGAGTAAGGACAAATTGGAGCCTGCAGGGACTAGCTGGAACCCTCCAGGACAGACCAGAACCCACATTAGTATCTTCTTGCCTCAGGCTTCCAACTTCCAGGAGCAATGGGCACGTTTATTGTGTAAACACACACACACATCTGGTCCCAGGGGCACAGAAGCTAAAGAAGGTCCCCCGCTGCTGCTCCATGCCAACCCAGTGAGCCAGCAGAGAAGCAAGTGTATCTGAGCTGCAACTGGTGCTCGGCTGCCCTGCCCTGCCCTGCCCAATGTAGAGCTATAGTCACTCCTTCTCCTAGTTATTTTACTGTTACGAGTTACAAAACAAGGTTTCTACCTCCTGAAATCCATTATTTATAACATTAATATGTATATAACACTATGTAGTATAGGGATGTCCTCAGTAATTAGGGACTCTCTCTCCCCAAAGCTGTACATGGAATGGCTGCTCTGGTTGAATTGGGTCCTCCCACACAGTTCCATATGTTCTCCAGAAAGGAAAGTGTTAGGTCTTGATTTTTTCAGAGTAACATGGGCTATTCGAGGGCACAGATCAAGGGGACAATTATAAAACTCAAGTTTCAATATTTCAATATTTCACCTTTGCAGAATGGTGATGCAAATAGTTGATTTGTCGTCTGAAGATGAGTTCCAATAGGAGTTAAATAAAGGCCTAACTCAGCAAAAGCTCAGAGCCCCTAAAGGTTCGGCTTCTATTTCTTTGTTTGCTGGCTTCTATTTTGAGCCTTGAGAGTTCACTGTGGTATGGTGTGGTACCTGTGACTTGTATTTAGTCTTTGTCCCTGTTTCTGGCACAGGGCTCCTAAAACCCCTGGAATTGCCTTAGTGATGAGAACTTAAAGGTGTCTGTTACCATGGTAAAGGAGTGATTTTTGGACTACCCCTCCTGGTGGGCAGGCGAACCAGTCATGTGATTAGAGGGTTGGAACTTTCTGCCCCACCCCCTCAGTCAGAAGGAGGGAGAGGGTCTGGAGGTTGACTCAAAGGCCAGTGGCCAATGATATAATCAGTCACCAAATGGAGCCTCCATAAAACCCAAAAGGATGGGGTTCAGAGAGTTTTTGGGTTGGTGGACAAGTGGAGATTTGGGAAGAGCGGCACCTGGAAAGGGCATGGAGGCTCTGTGCCCCTGATCTATGCATCTCTCCCATCTAGCTCTTCCTGAGTTATAGCCTTTTATAGTAAACCAATATCCAATAAGTAAAATGTTTCTCTGAGTTCTGTGAGCCACTTCACTAAATTAATCAAACCCAAGGAGGGAGTCATGGGAACCTCTGATCTATAGCTTGTTGGGGAACCCCAGGGGCTAACCTGGACTTGTGATTGGCGTTTGAAGTTGGGGGAAAGTCTTACAGGACTGAACGCTTAGCCTGTGGAATCTTGTGCTATCTCCAGGGGAATAGTGTCAGAGTTCAGCTGAGTTGTAGAACACCCAGCTGGTGTCTGGAGAATTGCTTGTTGGTGGGGTAAAGCCTTCCCCTGCCCCACACCCCACACATTGCTGCTGGGTGCTCAAAACTCCTTTGAATGGGGAACCGCTGTGAGAGTTGTCTGCAGAGTGGGGATGCTGCACATAGACAGAAAACATGACAGTATATATAGATCTATATAAAAATAACCCTACTTATCTCAATATTGTTTCTAATGTGTGTGAAGAAATGTAATAAAAACTACATGAACATGTAAAATAAAACATACTGTTCTCTTTGCCTGGACCCTCCAAGTCTCCATCCTTCAGGTTTCAGCTTGAACAGACACATCTTTGAGAAGCCTTATCTGACTTCCACTCATGACCACCCTGATGTGATTAGCACCTTCTGTTAGTCTGTGTCATAATATCCTCAAATATCCTTTAATATCCTTTCTGTAATCAAGTGGCTGTTTATCTCTGAGTCTTCTCTAATAGAAAATGAACTCTTTTAAAGTGAAAGCTGTTTCTCCTTTCCACCATAGCATTCATAGTGGCCGGCATATTACTCAAAGTTCAATAAGTAATTATTGACAGACTGAATGAATCAGTTATGAGAAGACAGAATAATTTGTTTTGAGTGTTGAAATAAAATTAGATTTTGTGGAGGTCATTGTTGAATGGACATGATCTAGGCTGTTTTCAAAAAGATTCTTGAAAAGTAAATGATTAGATAAAACTGAAGTATCAACTACATTCAAAGTCTCTTCTTTGCCATTCTAATATATGTACATCCTTTTCTTTCTTTCTCTCCCCTTTCCTTTTCATGGCAGGTATAGGATATTAACAAAGTTAAGGATTTTGTTTCTCAAATATCAGGTCTTTTTTTAAATGAGTCAAAAGCCAGCTATTGCTCAATATTTAAAACAAAGCTAGAGAAGAAAATGGAATTCAATGATTTACACTCTTTCCTAAAGAGGTAAGAGTACATTTATCATCTGCTCTATGTCAGATGGTTTGATATCTACATAATCTATTGACCCAATTAAATGCTGCTATATGTTTCATCTTCGCTTTGGAAATTTGCCTTATGAGGCCCAGGAAGCTTTCTCTCATATCTCCCACATGAATAAGTATAGCAGGGAAAGGGGGCATTTTTTTTGCACTCAAAGACCATCTCTTTTTTTTTTCTATTTGGTATCATTAATATACAATTACATGAACAACGTTATGGTTACTAGACTCCCCCCATTATCAAGTCCCCACCACATACCCCGTTACAGTCACTGCCCATCAGCGTAGTGAGATGCTATAGAGTCACTACTTGTCTTCTCTGTGCTGCACTGCCTTCCCCGTGTCCCGTCCCTTACATTATACATGCTAATCGTAATGACCCTCAAAGACCATCTTTTCAAGAGAAGAAGGCACTGTTTTAACAATCGCTCCCTGACAGAAAATTAGCATGATTGACAAAGATCTTTTCTACTATTGGGAGTATGTTGGATGAAGCTGGGACTGTAGAAATAAAAGAGAAACAGAAACATATACTATACCTTGTATCCCTTTCTGTCTTGTTCATTTTCACTAGGTGGCAATAATAAGTTTCCTTTGGGGGCTTATAAAGCATTCACAATATGCCACTGTTGTTTATAAGCTCTTTACATGTGTTAACTCATTTAAAATATGCAACCGTATAAAATCCCTACAACCCTATAAGATCAATACCATGATTAGCCTCATTTTATGGATAAGGACATGAAAACACAGAGAGGTTAAGTAACATGGTCAAGAACACACAGTAAATGACAGAACTAGGGTTTAAGTTCTGATAGTCCTGGCTCCATAGACTGCTTTTAGCAATTTATTGCTTATTATGTATATTGATGCTTTATCCTTCTGGAGTAACATTTATAAATCAGCAAGCATGTACTGCCACTGACCTAGATGCCATGAGGAAAACAAAAAAATATAACACCTGATGCTTCATTCACTTTAGCTGGGGTGTCTTTCTGAACTAAATTAAATTTTATACTTGTTTGGCTTTTTCCTGACAATGATTTTCAGCTGTTGTTTTAGGACATACTGGAGTGTCCCAATAAATTTTGATCTGATTAAACTTTAATTTTGCTTCACTGTCAGGAGATAGATAAAATTTTGAGCCAAGGAGGTAGTGCTATGCAGTATAGAATGTGGTCCAAACCACTGATGATAAGACACAAGAGACAGAAAGTCATGTCAAGCCAGCTGTCAAAAAAGATCACAGGTTTCTTAGAACATATGATAGTCTCTAGTGGAGAATTGTGGCTCTTCTAGAATGTAAGCTACCTCAGGACCCAGATTTGTCCTGTCTTGGTCACAGCTGTATTCCCTGGGAGACAGCACAGTGCCTGGCACAGAGGAAGCAATTCATAATTGATAAAGAAATGAATGAATGAAAATAAGAGAATGGGACAGAGAAGCAAATGGGTTTATTCCCACAGTCACACAGTACTGAAGAGGGACCATGGAAAGAGTGATAATGTTTCCAGGTGCTCCACATCTTCACCAGCACTTGGTGATATCAGCATTCCAGATTTTGGCCCTTCTAATAAGTGTGTAATGGTATCTCAATGTTTTAATCTGCATTTCCCTAATGACATATGATGTGGAGTATCTTCTTTTTTTTTTTAGTATCTTTTTACATGTTTGTCATGTGTATATCTTCTTTGATGAAATGTCTATTAAGGTCTTTGGTCCATTTTTTTATTTAGGGTGTTTTCTTATTGTTGAGTTTTAAGAGTTCTTTGTATAGGACTGTATAACAGTCCTATATCAGATGAGTCTTTTGCAAATAATTTCTCCCAATCTGTGGCTTCTCTTCAAATTCTCTTGATATTGTCTTTTTTGTGGAGCACAAGTTTTTAATTTTAATTAAGTTCACCTTATCAGTTTTTTTTTTCATGATTCATGTCTTTGGTGTTGTATCTAAAAAGGTATCACCATACCTAAGGTCATCTAGGCCTTCTCCTAGGTTGTCTTCTAGGATTTTATAGTTATGTTTTTACATTTAGATTTATGATCCATTTTGAAGAGTGTAAGGTCTGTGTCTAAATTCATTATTTTGCATATGGATGTCCAGTTTTTCCAGCACCATTTGTTGAAGAGACTACCTTGCTCCATTATATTGCTTTTGCTTCTTTGTCAAAGATCAATTGACTGTATTTATAGGGGTCTATTTCTGGATTCCATTCTGTCCCACTGATCTATGTCTTTTCTTTCACCAATACAGATATTCCCCACTTTTTCAAAAGTTCACATTACACCACTTCACATTCACAAAAGCCCAACATTAGTACTGTTTCGCTAACTGAAAGAAATCTGCAGAGGATTTTCACTTTTACAAAAAATACTCTCATTCAGCATCTGTTTTGCAGCAAACCCTTATAGAGGCAGCACTCACCTTGAGCAGTGAGAGTGGCCCCACCACATTCCTTCCCTGGGAATTACACTTAGCATCTCAGCATCAGGCCACTGTAGTTTTGAACTGTAAAAGCATCTGTGCTTTATCTCAGTTTATTTTGTACATCTGTTGGCAAGATGTGTCTTAAGATATCAGAAAAGTCTAAAGGAGGTTGTTTTTGGGGTCTAGGAATGTTCAAAAAATTTTCCATGTCAATTAATGGTAACTGCTTTTTTGCTTTATGCCATATTGGCTTATGAAATGTTTCATAGAAACACTCTATTTTGGGATATTAAGGAAAAGCTGTACCATGCTGTCTTAATTATGGTAACTTTATAGTAATTCTTGAAATTGGATAGTGCCAGTTGTCCAACTTTCTTCTTCTCCTTCAATATTGTGTTGGCTATAGATTAAGTTGGGAAGGACTGACATCTTAATAATATTGAGTCTTCCTATCCGTGAACATGGACCATCTATCCATTTATTGAGTTCTTCTTTGATTTCATTCATCAGAGTTTCATAAGGTTTCCTCATCTAGATCTTAAACATATTTCATTTTTTTAGGTGCTAATGTAAGTGGTATTATGTATTTAATTTCAAATTACACTGTTAATTTTAGTATATAGGAAAGCAATTGACTTTTGTATATTAACCTCATATCCTGCAGTCTTTCTATAATCACTTACTAGTTCCAAGAGTTTTCTTTTCAGTTCTGGATTTTCTATATAATGATCATGTCATCTGTGAACAAAGATAGTTTTAAGTCTCCTTCCCAATTATATACCTTTTCTTTCCTTCTTTTGCCTTATGACATTAGCAAAGACTTCCAGTACAATGTTGAAAAGGAGTAGTGAAGGAGGACATCCTTGCCACATACCTGACCTTAGCAGGAAAGCTTCAAGTTTTTCACCATTAAGTATGATGTGAGCTATTGGTTGTATGTGATAGTCTTTATCAAACTGAGAAAATTCCCCTCTGTTCCTAGTTTACTGAGAGGTTTTATCATGAATGGGTGTTAGATTCTGTCAAATGTTTTTTCTGCATCTACTGATCTGATCATGTTTTTTTATTTTTTATGTCTACTGATGTGATGGATTACCTTAAATAATTTGTTGATAATGAACCAGCCTTGCATACTAGGAAGAAAATCCACTTTGTTGTGATGTATAATCTTCTTATACTTTTTTTAGATTTTTATCTGCTGATATTTCCTTGAGGATTTCTGCATCTATATTCACAATAGATATTGGTCTGTAGTTTGTTTTCTTATAATGTTTGTGTCTAGTTTTAGTACTAGAGTAATGCTGTCCTCATAGAATGAGTTAGGAAGTATACCCTCTGTGTCTATCCTCTTAAAGAGATTATAGAGAATTAGTATAATTTCTTTAAATGTTTGGTAGAATTCACTAGTGAACCCATCTGGGTATGGTACTTTCTGGCTTGGAAGCTTATTAATTATGGATTCAATTTCTTTAATAAGAGATATAGGCTAACACTTGTCTTAAAAAATATAAATTTAGATGTTAACTTACAGAAAATTGGTAAGATATTAAAATTTTTGTCTAATAGAGATACAAATAATTTTTGTTCTGTAGTGATAAAAATGATTTCTGTTTTGTAAAGAAAACAGCACCAAAGATTATAGTTTATTGCTCTTTAGGACATTAAGCAAATTTATGTCTAATTTAGCAATAATTTAGAATGATTTCAATATTTTTTCTTAAAAATGACATATATTATTTCTCATATCTTTCTTTAAAGTGGCTTTGTTTACTGCTGGTTTCCCAGTAATGAGTTAAAATAAAAACTTGATCTGTGTCTACTGTGCATGAGAATACTTTTTTAACATTTTGAAATTATATTTTTGATATTTTATAAGAGTACAACTTGGTTAAATATTTTTAAAGTCTTAAAAATGCACACACTCTTTTACCTAGCAATTGCATATCTAAGAATTGATACTAAGGAGACAGGGTGTGCTCAAAGATTGAGCTCTAAGAATGTTTATTAATGTGCTGTGTGTAATAGTGAAATATCAAAAACAGCTGTGCAATATTAGGGGACTGATTAATACCTAAATTTGTTTTAAGAGTGGTTGTTTCTGGGTAAGGCCAATTTGAGGCTTTAAATTTTTCTTTTATGTTGTTCATATTTTCTTGTGACACTTTTGGAAGAAGAAAAAAGAAAGCTTGAAGATCACGAAGTCTAGTTTCATTGCTCTTTCCATTCTTGTTGACCTCTGTTGAAGTATTTAGTTAGCTCTGGCTGCAGTCTTTCCCTCTGCTCCAATTCCTACCCCTATCTCAAGGAACTTCAGGCTTTGAGCAGATTAATCTACCATCCTAGCTTTTCAGTTCCTTACTATCTCATTCCCAGTGACCTTCTTCACTTCTGTAATTCACTCCAAAGAAATTTGAGACCCTGTCTTCATCCAGAACTGTTCATATCTGACATTTCTATGCTTTTTGCTCTGTTTTGCTTTTAGATGAAAATGCCTTGTTTTTCTGATTAAGACAAGTAACACATGTTTACTAGAAAAATTTTCAGAAAATACAGAAAGATTCAAAAAGAAAATCAAAACAGTACAATCTAGAGCTTATGACTCAGCATTTTTGCCAAGCTTAAACTTTTTGTTAGGGATAGTTTTTTGTTTGTGTTCCAAAATGGGGTCTTATTTTTTGTTTTTTATAATCTGCTATTTACCATCAATGATTTATCTTTCCAAGCCAATAAATGCAAATAAATTCATCATCATTATAATGGCTGAAAAATAATTTATTGTATGGCCATTATATTCTTTATCTAACCCACTGTAGAGAAAGTAAAAGTTCCTATGGCCAGGATTCTCACCTGTCCTTGGTCGGCTTGCTCAGTACAAACATATGGGCAATATGTTGTTATTGACTCTATATAAAGAGCTCCGCACAGTGCTCTGGGCTGCAGGGCTGCATGAGAACAGAGGCTAGGGCGGTGGCAGTGCCAAGGATAGAGACTGAGATGACTGCGGGGGCGGAGAGGCCCAGAGGCAGTGACCAGCTTGCTGCCTGCAGACTCGCTCAGAGGAGGATAGGATTCTTGTGCTTGACCTGCCACTATGGGAATAAAGTTGGGTATAAACCCTGTCACCCCAAGAGCGTTCCACTGTCATTTTTCAGTCTAAATGAAATCAAGAATCAACTTGCCCAGGGTGGAAACCCATTAGCAAGATATCCAAGATGTCTCAGCCTCAGCACTATTGATATTTGGGGCTGGATAATTGTTGTGGGAGGCTGTGTTGTCCACTGTAGGGCATTTAGCAGCATCTCTGCCCTCTACCCTCTAGAGGCTAGTAGCACCATTCCTCTAGTCATGACAATCACAGATGTTTCCAGCTATTGCCAAATGTCTTCTGTGGGCAATATTGCCCCCAGGTAAGAACCATTAACATAATCAATCAGACATTTACATTTATCTACTTTGTCACAATTAAAAACAATGGTGCTTATAGAAATCCTAATATATATAAACTCATCACTTTTCAAATAACTTCTATACCTTAAATTCCTAGCAAGGAAGAGCATATTTTACATTTTGATATCTATTCCCAGATTATCCTCCAGAAAGGCTGTATCAATTAATAGTAGCATTAAAGCAACAGAAATGTCATTTTCTCAGATCTTATCTATTTCCAAGTATTGCCACTGTTTCTCAGTGCTAAGCAGAACAAAATATTTCTGTGTCATTTTAACTTGTAATTCTTTGATTGCTAACCAGGTTGGCAACTCTCGCTGTGTTTATTGGCCATTTGTATTCCTGCTTTTGTGAACTGCCTATGTCCTTTGCCCATTCTTGATTTTCTAAGAGCTATTAATTCTTTCTCCCAGTTTGTAACTTTTTCTGGGAATCTTTATGCTGAGTCTCCCATTACAGAAGGAATACATTTTTATGTTGTCAAATTGTCTTGCCAATGGGTTTCAGCCCCAGCCAAGTTTGCTATGGATTCAATGTGACCAAAGAAATTGACAGCAAAACGTTCTTGGGGTGAAAGGGTTATACCCAACTTTATTTCCAGGTGGCAGGTCAGTCACTAAAATTCTGTTCACTCAGAGCGAGTCTGCATGCAGCAAGTCAGTCTCTGCCTCTGGGCCCCTCTGTCCTCACAGCCGTCCTCTGGGCCTCTCTGCCTGCACAGCTGTCCCACACAGTCATCCCACACAGCCGTCCTCTGGGCCTCTCTGCACAGTTGTCCCACACAGTCATCCTCTGGGCCTCTGTCCTCGGCGCTTCCACCACTCCAGCCTCTGCTCTGCTCTCCTGCAGCCATGCCACCATGTCATGCCCAGAGCACCGGGTGGAGCTCTTTATATAGAGTCAACAGCGATGTATTGCCCACAGGTGTGCAGTGAGCTAGTCAACCAGGGCCAGGTGAGAATCCTGGCCACAGGAACTCTCATTTTATCCACACAAATTATCAGGCTTTTTATTATAGTTTCACCTTTAGTGGCGTCATGCTTAGAAAAATCACCTCTGAAGTCTTAAACTTTCGTGTATTACTCTTAGACAAACCTTTTATTTTTCCGTATCTTTTCACACTCTAACACTAAGCCTTTTTTTTTAACCTCTGGACCCATGCAAATCAGATTTGAATACACATAGAATTATCTGGAAACCTTCCTAAAATTCGTGTTCTGATTCAGTGGGTTTGGAATGGGACAAGGGAGTCTGCATTTCTAACAACCTCCCAGATGATGTCAATGCCAGACCACACTTTTTGAGTACCATGTTCCAGAACTTCAGCCCTCAATCCTCTGTACTCCCTACTTCCATCCTGACTGGTTCTCTTCTGAATTTGCTTCCCCTCCTAACTAGTATGAACGCTATGGGCAGTAATTTCAACTCTATTTCACCCCTTCGTTTTTCTGTAACAACCCTTGCAGTCTCCATCCCAGTATTGACCAAGCCACCATTTCCTTCAGTCTCTAGCCATAGCACCATAAGGGGAATCAAATAACTGCCACTTGCTTCTACAGCAAATGTATACTTTCTCAAGTCAGATCAGCAAATTTTCACTTTGTTCCTTTCTTATTCCTTATCCTAACGGTAACTAATCTCCTCAACCCCATTCCACCTCTTTTCGGGCCTTTAAATCAATGAAAAACAACAAAAGAGCCTCTTTAAGCCATCTAGTAGAACAGATGTAATTGTATAGTAACTGCCATATACTTTATTTTTAAATTCACTCAAAAAAAAATGGCATATTAAGATTTTCCTATTTTAAAAAAATCATGCTTAAAGACTTAGGAATTAAAGGAGATTATTTATTTAATAAACACATCACACAGTTCCTACAATGTGCCTGCCAACCTTACTTACATAGGTATAATTATTATTTCCATTTTACAGACTGGGAAACTAAGGCACAGTGATCCAACTACTGGAGTCCAAGGAATGATTCTGACCCAAATTGTGGGACGCTGAAGTCTTAGGTCTTAAACATCTCCTCTCTAATGCCTGGGAATCACAAGAGGCCTCAGGGTTCCTAAGAGCTCAGTTCTACAACAGTGCATCAGTATCTCTAACAAAGAAGAGGCAGGCCGTCATCATTAGCGGTTCTTAACTCTTGAGGGCACATTCGATTCACTCCAGGCACTTAAAAAAAATAACGGTTCCTGTAGCTCATTGAGAGGAATTCTGTTCAGTTAGTCTGGGGTTGGAGCCCTGGTGCTACTATTTTTATCTATTGAAGAGGAATGTTATCCCGAATCACTGGTTTTCACACTTTTATATTCACTGGGCCCTTGGCACGAGTTTCTATTACTCTGACAGGTTACGTGCGACAGGTGTGTGCGGACTTTGCGCGCACCACAAACCGCTTGAGGTTTAAGTGACGTCCTTGTTTTCCCTAGCGCAAATCCACACCACCCCGTCCTTCCAGAAAGAAACGTTTTAGGAAGAGAGAACTGAGAACTGGCGTAGGAAGTAAGCATGGGTGGAGGGAGCCTTGGATTTACAAATCGTGGCTCTGCTTTCTTCCACCTGATTTCCAGTTTTAAATTCAACCCCGATTTAGCCAAATCTCATACACCATATGAAGTGGTCGGAAGTTTTCCTGGGCTGCACACTGACGGCCGTTAAAACTTCTATACGCCTGGGGTTTTCTTTCTTAAATCCCACAAGACTGCAGAGCAGGGCCGGCAGCGCGGACCAGACGACTCCAGCCACAGACACCCTTAAGGGCCCGCGCGGAGCCGGCCGCGCGTCCCGGGGCTCCAGGTGAGCCCGGGGCGCGGCCCCCGCACCGCCCAGCGCGCAGGCCGCCGCGCGTTTAAGATCTGCACACTCGCTGCTGCCGGAAACACCCAAACGCCCGAGAGCCCCGCGGCGGAGCGCCTGGACCCAGTCAGCGGCCACAGCCGCGGCCGAAACAGGAACACACTTCCCACCTGCGGCGCCGGCAAAAACTGAAACCGTGATGGGCCACGCGGTTTCCCGCAACCGCCGGTCCCCGGCCCGCGCAGCACCTGGAACCCGGCGCGCGGCCGGGACAGGTTCGCCCAGGTGCCAATGGGACCTAGGCGCCCGGGCCGCCGGCTCCGCCCCGCCCCGCCCAGGAGGGAGCGCGTGGCGCCTGAGTGGGCCAGCGAGACGTCAGTCAGGCGCCGGGGGCGGAGCCCGGGGGCGCCCGCCCCGCTGGCCGGGCTATATGGTCGCGCCCCGCTGGGCTGCGGCGGACGGGTGGAGGTGTGCGTCTGGCCTGGGGTGAGGCTCGGGGCGCCCCGGGCACGCGTAGCTGCTGCGGTCGCTGTGGTCGGCGGGCTGCGGTCCGGGGAGGAGGACCCGGAGGGCGGAGGGCAGGATGGAGGGCGCCTGGGGCTGACCGTGCTCCGGGGCGCAAACTTCCGAGTGCGTTGCTTCCAACTTTTACCTCCTTAGGAAGCGGGGAGCGATAGCGTTAGGGGACCGGACACGAGAGTGCAGAGCTGGCGCTAGGCACGTCCACCCCGCCCGCTTCCTTATGTGTTCTCAGCTTTATTATTGCTCTTACTCGCCTCTAGAACATGGACTTCGCCCGTCTCTGGCTAGGGCTGCTGCTGCGGTCGGTGGCCGCTCTGGATTTCGGCTACCACCACCAGGAAGAGATGGAAGCGTTTTTGAAGAATATTGCCCAAGACTACAGTTCCATCACTCACTTACACAGTATTGGGAAGTCTGTAGAAGGTAGGGTTCATCGTACGCTTTCCCAAACCCTCTCCTCGCTCTCAGTCATTACGCATGCCTTAGCCTCGTGTCCCTTCTCCTGAGCTGCACCGACGGGCTCCGAGCAGGTAAATCAGAGCCTCACGTCCTGGCTGCTTTCTGCTGTTGTGTGTGTGTTGTTTTGCCAGGGTAGCCTAGGAAGTCCTGAATTTTCTCAGTGTCTCTGTTGTCATTAGGCGTCAGTGAGTCCTGTGTGTTAGTGGAGTTCTGTCATTTTGGAACTTGCCATTGCTTGCGTGGGATGAATGTTTTAATTCCTTTTCTAAAATAAACCGCCAAGGGAGTCCGTTTATTCACATCAGGTTTCCCTTTTTGTTGGCTTCATTAAATATGGCTCAAACTATTAGTATTATTTCTTCAAGTCGCTTAAGCTAAAATAGTGTAGTTCTGTTGGTGAGATTCTATGTCATGTATAATTAGCCCTGCGGCTTAATGTATTGCAAAACTATCACTTCTACCAGTTCTTTTAATCTTAAATAGTACAGTTCTGCTGGGAACATTTGTGTCATGTTTAATTAACATTGTGGTTCAAAGTTATGCAAAAAATGTGGCTCTGATACTAAAGTCTGTTTTTTAGATTATCATTTGAATAAGACAATTGCTGGGTAATATACGTTAGTGATTTGTACTATTTCTAGCTTTTTTGTGTTTATCATTTAATTGCCTTATTGTTTTAATTTAGAAATTGTATTAGGTTTTTAAGTACAAATGTTTACTGTGTACTTAGTAATTCTCATTTTTATGACAAATAATTTGAATCATAGGGAAATTATTTTGCCCAAGATCACCCAGATGGTGAGTTTTATAACCAGGATTGGCACTCAGATCATTCTACTTAAAGGCTTAGACATTTTGGGGACAGGGAAAATAGTTTTATCAGATATTATAATTTCTTAATCTTTTATTGCTCCCTCCAAAGAGATTACCTGAAAACTTAATGCTTAAGTCAAATTTTGTCAACTTAATACAGTTTATATCTGAACTCTTTATAAGGAGTTCAAACTCTGGATTTTAGCTCTGAGCTTTTGAACCAATTGGGAGTCTCAATTACCATATTCTTAATCACTTTCCAGGAAAAAAAACCCATTAAGGTCATGGTTTTTATGTTAAAGAAGTAGTATATAGATTTACTTATGTGCAATGCAAAATAAAAATCCTGAGCTGTGTGTGTAATGGCATCTTTGTTTTAAAACAACGTTGCCAAAGAGTTGGTGCCAGAATTACTCTATATTGCTCTATAATTCAAAGTTATAGGGGTTGGATGTGTGAGAAATCATATCTTGAATCAGCATATGTATTCAACCTTTTGAAATCATTTCTCCCTAGAGCTAGAGAGGCACACTTTTAAAAGATCTAAGAATACTAATTATATTAATAAAGGAAATATAGAACACAACTACTTGAGTTATTGTTCAGTCATCATTTAAATCACAAGATGATGAGGATGTTGTTAATTTAAAGTACTAAATGACCTTGGTAAGTTGTTTATATTTTCAAGCACAAAGTGCTTGTGAAAGTTAGGAGATCTCTTTCTTAATGTGAACCAGCTATTTTGATCTACCCTGCATGTCAGACTACAGTAACAGTGAAAAACAGCAGACTTAGTTTTTTTTGCCTTGTATGCGCTCTTGTGGCTAAAGCGCTGAGGAGTTACTATGTAAAAATAAAATCTGACACTAGCAGTCAAGTGTTTGTGTTGGATATATTGTTCAGAATAACTACTCAGATTCAGAAAAATCCCAGATGGGCTGTGAGGTTCCAAGTGGTAGGTTAACTCTACCTGGGAGTCAGTTGCCGAAGTGTTACTGCCCGTCAGTGTGCGCTGGGGAGGAAGACGTTTCCTCTGCCCTTCAAGGTTCTTTTGGCTTGTCTAAGAATCAAATTGACATGAGACAGATTTACAGGAGGACAAAAACCAAAGGTTAATTACAGAGAATCCACAGGAATTTCCATCGATTCCAAAGACAGTCAGGGACAATGAGGTGTGTCTGTCATCCTGAACTAAGGAGAAGGGGGAGGGGTCTGAGACCTCAAAGGGAAAAGGGGAGCAATTCACAGGAATATGAAAGAGTGAATGTTTGGTAAACAAAATGCTTGGTGGGCCTCACAGACACAATGGGACATACTGTGAATTCTGACAGACATATCCATCACGTCTCTCGCATTAACACTGCTATGGTGATGACTCTCCTGGGGCAGTTCCTTCATCTAAATCCTTTTATGCACTTAGTAGGGGAAGGTCACAGTTTCTGAGTCACCTCAGCCTTGTTTTCAGCGCTAACAATCTACCTGTCAACAATGGCACACGTGGGACCGCCTGCCCTTGGCTGCCACACGTAAGCAACGAAAGGTGATGCTCCTTTGCTGGTGCCCTTTCACTAGACAGGCAGTTTTCCCCATCCATCTTGCCCCTCTAGTGCGGGATAAGTTTGCTTAGCAAACAGCATTTGCCATATGTGTTATTTATTTTCCTTTTTATTATGAACATAGGCAACCTACTTAGAAGTAAAATTCCTACCTAGTCAAATAGATATAGTTTTTGTAAATGTGTATCTCATATATTTTCATTGTTTTCATTAAGGATTCTATTCTGCTTCTTTCCCCAGTTCACATTATTACATGTTTCTGTGAATTGACAAAGTCTGCAGGTGGGAATCTGTTGCTATGTAGTATTTCATCCTCTTGGTTACGAGGATTTTCTTAGACATTCACCTGTTTGGGACATTTGTATAGTTTCTGATCTCTGTTATAAACAGTGATGCTATAAAACCGTTGATACATGTCATGATAATTACCTTTTATAATTGGTGATTTTTTTTTCAATTTTTATTTTTGATATGTTTGAAACCTGCAGTAAAGTTGAATACACATATACTAGTCACCTAGATTCAGCCATAATAGACTGACCATATTTCAGTTGAGCATTTTGGAAGAAACCCACTACCTAATGATGTGGTAAAGAAAATCTTAGGTGAAATAAGCAACTCAAAGAATGGACAACCGAGTTGGGAAAAATCAGAAAAAGTAAAGTAGTCATTCATTCATTCATTCTTTCTTTCTTTCTTTCCTCCATTAAGTTAAGGGTATACATCCCTTTTTCTTTCCTTTTTAAAAAAATACTCCAAATTCCTTTCGTCTAGCAGAATACCTGGCATATATTCAATAATTTATATTTGTTTGTTTAATGGATTGAATCTTTGCTGTATGAAGCAAGCAAAGATATATGCCACTCATGCCCCTCCCTTAGGCAGCCCCCTTTAAAATACACAGGTGGATTTGCCCCAACTAGGCTCTCTACTCCCTGCCAACAAATTACTTCCAGGACCACTTTAAGTGAGATTTCCTACCATCTGTTTTAAGAATCTTGTCTTGCCTCCTGCTAAGTCTAACCTTTATTTTATGTGAGGAATGTTGGATAGGGCGGGGGGTAGACAATAAAAATCTGCAATAAGGTGCTCTCCATGTATTAGGTGTTTTAATGCATTATTTCAAAAGTAGGTGTTATCCTCATTTACAGAACAGGTCAAATGAGGCACAGAGAAGTTAATAAACTCGACAGAGATCACACAGATGATAAGTATTAAGGGGAATATTCAAACTCAGATCCACATATGTGTCTCCCAAACACATCTCTTCTCTTAAAGAAGAAGCTGGGCACAGATGTAGATGGTTACATGGAGACTGAGGTTAGTGGAGGGTTTCAGAGTCATGATTTGGGCACATTTGATCTGCAAGTGTAGCTTCTGCCAAGGATCTGTAGGCATTCGTGTATGTGCCGTGGAAGTGAACACCAATACAGCAGCCATTAACCACTTGGCTATTGAGGTGAAATGTGAGACCAAAGTGATATGTGCCAAAAGTGACTCTGAAGACTTAACATTTTTAAGGAAATATTTTACTTCTTTATATTTTCATATTGATTACATGTTGATAATATTTTAGCTGCATAGGTTAAATAAGAAATATTTTTAAATTCACCTGTTTCTTTTTACTTTTAATGTGGTTATGGTTACAAGAACATTTTAAGATACATATATGACTTACATTATATTTTGAGTGGGCTACACTGATGCAGAGAAAAATTTGTTATTAGTCATTTTTTTCTTAGTACAAAAGGATTTCAAGTTCATTTCAAAAACTTGGAAGAAACAACAAAGCACCAAGAAGAAAAATGAAAATCTCACCATCCAAAGGGAACATTTAGTAGACCGGAATAGCTAAAAGCATGCGCTGTTTCGTGCCTTTTGCCAGAACTGAACCAAATATCTGGTTTGTCCATGCCAAGTTGTTCTAAAACTCGATTTTTTTGTGCCTGTTTTGTGTCCTATCAATGAATATACTATTGTTTATTTAACTTATACTCACTGATGGACATGTAGTTTCTTTCTAAACTTTCCATGTTATAAACAATGCCATGGTGAACATCTTTGTAGCTAAGAGAGCAGAAGTCGTCAGAGCCGTAGGCTTTGGAACCAGAACCCAAGATCAAATTCTATACCCTTCACTTTGTATCAGTGTGATCCCATTGTTAGCATTTACTGCCTACCGGGAGTTATTCTAGGAGCTGCTGTTAAGGGATACATTTCCAAAAAGGAAATTGCCAGGTCTTAAATAGCTTTATATATTTGATATATGTGACCAAATTGCCTTCCCAGAAGAGTGTATTGATTTTTCTCACAAGAAACTTAAGCTAAGGAAGAACTCTTCTAACTCTTATATTCGTCATAAGTTGGTACTAGCATTAGTGGTTTGAAAGATTACTGCAGTATGTGTCAGCAGGTACTAAGAGTCAGTCATACAAGAGGAATACATCCTAAAGATCTGTACTGCATAGTGCCTATAGGCAACAATACTGTACTGTATACTTAAAAATTTCCTAAGAGGATAGATCTTATGTTGTATTTTTATAATAATAATCATAATAAGAAAGATTACCATAGAATCAATTTCCTATTGTTATGTTTAAAGTGTAAGGGAGAAATGATTTCTCATGCTTTTTCTCCAAGAACCCTCACCTTCATATATTCATTCAAGAAATACTTACTGAATTCCTCTGCCAGGGGTCTTCATAACCACTTCAGGTACTCAGAAATCTCCTTGTCATTGGTTAAGGTTTCTGCCCCAAAGAGGCATGTACTGTGTTCTCCTACACAGATCCCTTGCTGTCTACTGCCCTTGACTGGGTGCATTTACCTGGTGATTTGTCTTCAGAAAAGATCATTGTGTATAAAATTTAGCACAACATTTGATTTTCTGTCACATTCTTCATTTCTCAGCTGTGATTGTACAGTTTGCTAGACATCCTGTATAAAATGCTTATTATGATATAAATATTGAGAACCAAATACCAAGAAAACCACTAAAATCTAGGAATTCCAGCTGTAATACACATTTGTGACTTGAAGTTATATTGGTTTAGTAAGCCTTTCCCCATCTTAACTTGAAATGCAAAGTCCTTTTCTGAAACATAGGTTTCAGGCTTGTTTATATTCATTCAGGGTGTCTTCAAGACACTGCTTTTCTTTTTCTGACAAGGAAAATAGATTTCCCCTTTATTTATAATATTGACATTTTAAAAGAGGAAATTAAGAGAGAATATCCAAAAAGTAGCACAGGATTTCATTCTGCTTCTTATATCTAGTAACCGTTTTTATTCCAAATCTCAAATATATCTAAACAGCAATACTCCAGGGGCAAGTGGCATTTGAAACTTAAAAAAAAAAAATAATGACATCCAACATCAACTGAATTTTACTATTTGTCTGGTACTTTAATATGTTTCACTTGATCATTTACCAATGGCCTAAAATACCATTATTATCCTCCAATTTACATGTGAAGAATTCAGATTGGTGGTAGATGACAGAGGTGATGGGACCAAAATCTGTCTCGTGCCAAATGTAGAACCCTTAAACCTCTTTGCTATCAAGAAAAGTTTTTCCAGTCACCTTTTTCTCTGTTCTTGTCCCTCACTCCCCTGCCCCACAGCCCCTGCCTCCACTCCATGCCCCTGTGATTCTGAAAAAGCTCACAGGCATCCTCGGCCACCCAAGCACAGGCCTCTATCGGATGTTTTTATGTGTTGAGTGATGATCGTCAGGGGAATTCTTGATCCCTTTTTCGTAGTCAGTTTTATACAAAGCAGTCTGAATTCCATCTTTTGGTGCAGAACGAATTAATTTTTCTACAGGCCAAAATTCTTTGATCATAGGGCAAAAAAGGAATCTGAATTTCTAGTTTGAACACATGTGGGACGTTGATCCATGAAACTGACATCTCCATAGAGAATAGTGGTTTTCATTAAGAGCAGTACTGCCCCCTAGGGGGGATTTTTTTTTTGTTATCCTTAATCTACAGTTACATGTGCAACATTATGGTTATTAAACTCCCACTTCATGAGGTGCCCCCCACCTACCCCATTACAGTCACTGTCCATCAGCGTGATGAGATGCTATAGAATCACTACTTCTCTGAGTAGTACAGCCCTCCCTGTGCCCCCCCAACATTGTGTCTGCTAATCGTAATGCCCCTTTTTCCACCTTGTCCCTCCCTTCCCACCCATCCTCCCCAGTCCCTTTCCCTTTGGTAACTATTAGTCCATTCTTGGGTTCTGTGAGTCTGCTGCTGTTTTGTTCTTTCAGCTTTTTTTCTTTCCTTTTATGCTCCACATATGAGTGAAATCATTTGATACTTGTCTCTTTCGGCTTGGCTTATTTCACTGAGCATAATACCCTCCAGCTCCATCCATGTTGTTGCAAATGGTAGGATCTGTTTTCTTCTTATGGCTGAATAATATTCCATTGTGTCTATGTACCGCATCTTCTTTATCCATTTATCTACTGATGGACACTTAAGTTGCTTCCATTTCTTGGCTATTGTAAATAGTGCAGCGATAAACATAGGGGTTCATAGGTCTTTTTGAAACTGGGCTGCTGCATTCTTAGGGTAAATTCCCAACAGTGGAATTCCTGGGTCAAATGGTATTTCTATTTTGAGTTTTTTGAGGAACCTCCATACTGCTTTCCCCAATGGTTGAACTAATTTGCATTCCCACCAGCAGTGTAAGAGGGTTCCCTTTTCTCCACATCCTCGGAAACATTTGTTGTTGTTTGTGTTTTGGATGTTGGCCGTCCTTACTGGTGTGAGGTGATATCTCATTGTGGTTTTAATTTGCATTTCTCTGATGATTAGCGATGTGGAGCATCTTTTCATGTGCCTGTTGGCCATCTGAATTTCTTCTTTGGAGAAGTGTCTATTCATGTCCTCTGCCCATTTCTTAATTGGATTATTTGATTTTTGTTTGTTGAGGTGCATGAGTTCTTTATATATTTTGGATGTCAACCCCTTATCGGATACGTCATTTATGAGTATATTCTCCCATACTGTAGGATGTCTTTTTGTTCTGATGGTATCCTTTGCTCTGCAGAAGCTTTTCAGCTTGATAGAGTCCCACTTGTTCATTTTTGCTTTTGTTTCCCTTGCCTGGGGAGATATGTTCATGAAGAAGTCGCTCATGTTTATGTCCAAGAGATTTTTGCCTATGTTTTTTCCTAAGAGTTTTATGGTTTCATGACTTACTTTCAGGTCTTTGATCCATTTTGAGTTTACTTTTGTGTATGGGGTTACACAGTAGTCCAGTTTCATTCTCTTACATGTAGCTGTCCAGTTTTTCCAACACCAGCTGCTGAAGAGGCTGTCATCTCTCCATTGTATATCCAAGGCTCCTTTATCAAACATTAATTGACTGTATATGTTTGGGTTAATGTTTGGATATTCTATTCTGTTCCAATGGTCTGTGGGTCTGTTTTTGTGCCAATACCAAATTGTCTTCATTACTGTGGCTTTGTAGTAGAGCTTGAAGTCAGGGAGCATAATTCCCCTGTTTTATTCCTCCTTCTCAGGATTGCTTTGGCTATTCGGGGTCTTTTGTGGTTCCATATGAATTTTAGAATTATTTGTTCCAGTTCATTGAAGAAAGCTGTTGGTATTTTGATAGGGATTGCATTGAATCTGTAGATTGCTTTAGGTAGTATAGCCATTTTGACAATATTTATTCTTCCTAGCCAAGAGAATGGGATGAATTTACATTTGTTAGTGTCCTTTTTAATTTCTCTTAGGAGTGTCTTGTAGTTTTCAGAGTACAGGTCTTTCACTTCCTTCGTTAGGTTTATTCCTAGGTATTTTATTCTTTTAGATGCAATTGTGAATGGAATTGTTTTTCTGATTTCTCTTTCTGTTAATTCATCATTAGTGTATAGGGAAGCAACAGATTTCTGTGTGTTAATTTTGTATCCTGCAACTTTGCTGAATTCAGATATTAGTTCTAGTAGTTTTGGAGTGGAGTCTTTAGGGTTTTTTATGTACACTATCATGTCATCTGCAAATAGTGACAATTTGACTTCTTCTTTACCAATCTGGATGTCTTGTATTTCTTTGTTTTGTCTGATTGCCATGGCTAGGACCGCCAGTACTATGTTGAATAACAGTGGAGAGAGTGGGCATCCCTGTCTTGTTCCCGATCTTAGATGAATAGCTTTCAGCTTCTCACTGTTAAGTATGATGTTAGGGGTGCATATATATTTATAATGGTTATATCCTCTTGCTGGACTGACCCCTTTATCATTATGTAATGTCCTTTATCTCTTGCTACTTTTTTCATTTTGAAGTCTGTTTTGTCTGATACAAGTACTGCATCACCTGCTTTTTTCTCCTTGTTGTTTGCATGAAATATCTTTTTCCATCCCTTCACCTTTCGTCTGTGTATATCTTTGGGTTTGAGGTGAGTCTCTTGTAAACAGCATGTAGATGCGTCTTTTTTTTTTATCCATTCTATTACTTTGTGTCTTTTGATTGGTGCATTCAGTCCATTTACATTTAGGGTGATTATCAATAGATATGTACTTATTGCCATTGCTGCCTTTAGATTCGTGGTTACCAAAGGTTCAAGTATAGCTTCCTTACTATCTAACTGTCTAACTTAACTCTCTTGTTAAGCTATTATAAACACAGTCTGATGATTCTTTATTTCTCTCCCTTCTTATCTTCCTCCTCCATTCTTTATATACTAGGTGTTTTATTCTTTGCCTTTAGTTAGTATTTGGATGGTCTGCTTTCTTTGCTATGATTTTATTTTCTCTGGTGACATCTTTTTAGCCTTAGGAGTGCTTCCATCTAGAGTAGTCCCTTTAAGATGTAGAGGTGGTTTGTGAGAGGGAAATTCCCTCAACTTTTACTTGTCTGGGAATTGTTTAATCCCTCCATCAAATTTAAATGATAATCATGCTGGATACAGTAGTCTTGGTTCTAGGCCCTTCTGTTTCATTGCGTTAAATATATCATGCCATTCTCTTCTGGCCTGTAAGGTTTCTATTGAGAGGTCTGATGATAGTCTGATGAGTTTTCCTTTGTAGGTGATCTTTTTTCTCTTTCTAGCTGCCTTTAATACTCTGTCCTTATCTTTGATCTTTGCCATTTTAATTATTATGTGTCTTGGTGTTGTCTTCCTTGGGTCCCTTGTGTTGGGAGATCTGTGGGCTTCCATGGTCTGAGAAACTATTTCCTTCCCCAGCATGGGGAAGTTTTCAGCAATTATTTCTTCAAAGACACTTTGTATCTCTTTTTTTTTCTCTCTTCTTCCTCTGGTACTCCTATAATGCCAATATTGTTCCGTTTGAATTAGTCACACAGTTCTCTTAATATTATTTCATTCCTAGAGATCCTTTTATCTCTCTCTGCCTCAGCTTCTCTGTATTCCAGTTCTCTGATTTCTATTCCATTAACAGTCTCTTGCATCTCGTCCAGTCTGCTCCTAAACCTGTCGATCGCTTGTCTGATTTCTGCATTGTCTTTCCTCACTTCCTGCCTTAGCTCTTGCATATTTCTCTGTAGATCCATCAGCATGTTTATGACTTTTATTCTGAATTTATTTTAGGAATATTGTGTAAATCTATCCCATCAGGCCCTCTCTCTGGGGTTGTCTGGGTAATTTTTGTCTGTACCATATTCCTGTGTCTTTTCATGGCGATAGAAGTGGTCGCTGGTAGGTGCCACGTGTGTCAGCTGGGAGAACAAAGTCCTTTCCTGCTTGTTGTTCTCCTTGCCCTTCTCCGGTGCCTGAGCTGACTCCCTGCACACTGGGAGGCAGTCTCTGGGATAATCCCCTGAGCTGCCTGTGTGCAGGGCCGCCTCAGCTTAGCCTATAGCACTGCGGGTGTTTGCAGTCTTGCTGGGTGTGTTCTGGTCCCCTTGGTGCCTTCCAGACCTTGTTCTGGGTTCTGGGACCCTTCCTGCTTAGCTGTGCGCCAGCTGGGAGGAGATTCTGTGAGGTTGCTGTGGGCGGGGCCGCTCTTCCGCTGTTCCGCAGCTGTGGTGGATCCACTGGACCCTTTGTGGCGCTGACTGGGGGGAACTAATGGCAGGCTGCTGTTCTCTGTGGGAAGCCTCGGCGCAGCTGCTTTGCCCAACCGCCAGCCAGGGGGTCCGAAATTCCCCATGACTCCCAGCTGGGCTGAGTGCGCTGGGACGATTTTGTTCCACTGTTGGGCCCTTGTCTCTTTTAAGACTTAAAAAAGTGCCTGCTTTTCTTTTGTCCCAGGGAGCTGGCTGAGCGGACCCGCTTGCAGGCTCTGTCTAGGATCCTGCCCTTCCGTTTCTCTAATCTCCGATACACCGCGTGATGTGTGTCAGTGCTCCTGGCGCAGATCACCAGGGCTGGTTATTTAGCCGGCCTGTGCTTCCACTCCCTCCCCACTCTGATTCTTTCCCTCCTGCCTGTGAGCTGGAGTGGGGGAGTGCTCGGGTCCCGCCGGGTCGCAGCTTTGTATCTTACTTGCTTCGTGAGGCGCTGAGTTCTCACAGGTGTAGCTGTAGCCTGGCTGTTGTCCTGTATCTTCTGGTCTCTCTTTTAGGAATAGTTGTATTTGTTGTATTTTCACAAATATATATGGTTTTGGGAGGAGATTTCCGGCACCCTGCTCATGCCGCCATCTTCCCAGAACTCATTCCCTAGGGGGGATTTTGAAAATGTGAGAGGGTACATTTAGGGCCTAACTAAAAAGTGTTTGGAGGGGGACCCACCTGATGCCTCTCGATCTTACTTTTCAGCCACACATGGAATAGTCATGCATCGTAGAAAATTGCCGCCCATATTTTCTAATGCCCTCCGTGGATGAAAGGCCAGCTAGAATGATCTGAGCCTAGAACCAAACTCTGTTTGATGTACAAACAAAAAATACTTTCTCCCACAGTTTTAATAAACACTCAAGTTTCCAGGAAGTTAACTGTAGATAAATTGAGGTAAAACTCTGCTTTGCTTTGCTCTGAACTTGAGACAGATTTCATAGTCATAAAATTCCGGCACTAGTGACCACATGGCTGAATTGGTCTGCATGTGTAAGAGATGCATTGATGGTGACTCTCAGGCATGGGTGGAAGCAGCTGACTTTTTCATGTCCTCTGTCATGTTTGCATACTGCCCAGGTGTTTGCATGCTGATACCATTGTTTATTATAAGTTGCCTGCCTTTTACTTCTCCTTTATATAGTTTGAGAATTATGATGATCTCATTGAAATTTTATATGTAAATATGTAATATTTTCTAAGAATTTTATGTCAGCCGGTTAAAGGAAGAGTTGCGAAATACTGGACGTGAAAAAAGAGGCATCAAATGGTAGGGTTAGGGACTATTGGTCTAAGATCACAGACACGGAGCCGGTGGGCACCCACTTCAAGTTTACGTGGCCAGCTTCTGAAAGGTGTTTGGTTTCTGTTTGTAATTAACCCATGTGTCTGGAGGTGACACCATGGTGACAGCAGTATCAACTAGGAGGTAGTAACTGCCTGACCCCTTTTCTTCTTTCAGTTTGCTTGTTTAGAATGTCCTTTTCTCTAGGAGTACAAAGAATGTAAGATAAAAAGAGTCTTAAGGCAAAAACTTTTTAAAAGATTATATCAAATACCAACATGCCTTTGGGTTAGGGGAAGGAGACTGAATCAAACCCTCCTATCTAGTGATTTAAAACAATGGTATTCTTCCTAACTCCTTAGCAAGTCAATGGGATATAGCATAGTGATTTGTTGAGAGGTTAGTAAGTCCTAATTTGAATTTATGTTAAATGAAAGAAACCTGAGTTTCACATAAAAATGTCCCTCATCTCTTTAGTAAGGATTGTTGCATGTCAGATGTTTGAAGAGCAAATTTTCTAGTCTGTGACCCTTCGCATACATAGCTTCATCAGGCTCATCTGGAGGGATTAGTCTTCACTGCACCAGAAAAAAATGCAGCCAACTTCAAACAAGACCTTCAAACTGGCTCCACAGACTTATCATGAACCTACCTGGAGGTGAAGATAAGAGCTTTCATGGTGGGATATGAAGGCATTCACTATAGTGCTTACGTTATTTGCAGGGCTCACCTTATCACAGAATTCAGTAGAAGAAACCAACTAAGTAACCCTTCTGATTAGTTGCTTTTGCAGTTGAATTCTGCTAGGGCTCTCTGAGGAAACCAGAACCATAGATAAGAAACACAACTGGAGTCACACAGACAGTTACCCAGCTACCCACCTGGGGCCCCTTTCTGACAAAGTGCACAGGTATATAAGGAATAGTTGGTGAAATTTAGCATGTCACACTTTTAGCAGGGATGGATGTCAGAGACTGTTTCATACTTTGGTCAGTTAATAGAGGCCTAGTTAAAAGTGTTACTTCCTCCTAGAAGCCTCTTTCTAGTCCCGTGAGCAGAGCCGAATCTCCTTAACTCTTTCCCGAGCATCTTCCGCTAACCTCACCAGAGGTACCCCTGGAGGGCAGGGCCCAGGCTTCATTCATCTTTGTAACCTAGGCCTGAATATGAGCTTATTACATGTGCTGGGTACTCTGAGGGCTGAAGCCAAAGAACTCTTCCATGTGTAATAAATGACACATAAATGTAAATACACTTTTATACAGTATATTGTAAGTATGTTATTGTATAAAATATAAGATGTGTATGTTATATGTATATGTAACTATATAAGAATATATATGTAACTATTATATAACTTCATATAGTTACATATATTGTATGTAGTAAGGACTTTAGTCCCAAGAAAATGAAATAGTTTTCTTGCAGTATAACCTTTTTTTTTTTTTTTTGGCTAAAATTATTTCATGGCAAGTAATGTGATAACTTGGAGAGGTACAATTGGAGGACCTCATTATGCCACAACTCAGGTCACTGGAGGCAGCAGGGGAGTTAGTGTCTTTCAGTCAGGAAAGGGCATAATTGAGTTATTCTGTCTCCTTGCCCCGTGGCCCCCAAACACTAACCAAACATGTATAAGAGACAATATGCATAGGAGATACACATACGTACACACACATACCTCCGTTAAGAGTTTAAGTAAATGTCCCTGGATTTATTTGAACAGTGCAAAAATCATTCAAGTGTCTATTTAGGTAATTTAGAAAGAGAAAAGGATCGTGTGATGGAGCCTTCCCCCCTGGCAAGTTAAGATTTGAAACCCCTCACTTTTGTGTCTTTTTCCCTGGATACTCAGGAATGTTGTACAGATTTAAGATAAAGTCAGCTGACATGTTTAATTTTTCTTGCTGTGGGTGGTTCAGAATGGCACAGGTTTTGTACATACACAGGTAGATAGGTATTATTGCTGGTAACTCAGTTAAGCCCACTCATTAAAATTCTTTTAAGGGAGAGTATTCACTCTTGTGAAAGTATAGACCCCTGGGGATATGTGGGGAGAACAGATTATTTTAACATGTAGCAATTCTGCAGGATTTTCCCATTATATTTTTTATTTAAGTATCCTTTATATACAATGTTATACTGGTTTCAAATGTACAACACAGTTCAACAGTTACCCATATTATTACATCTTCAACCTCTCTAGTGCAGTTACTATCTATCACCATAGAAATATGTTACAGAATCATTGACTGTATCCTCCATGCTGTACTATGACCATCTTATATTATGAGTGAATTATTGTGCCCCTTTATCCTCCTCACCCTTCCCCCCAGTCCATCCTAATGCCTCCCCCTTGGTAACCACTAGCCCCTTCTCAGTGTCTATGAGCCTGCTGCTGTTTTGTTCCCTCTGTTCTGCTTTGTTTTTATAGTCCACAAATAAGTGAAATCATATGATACTTGTCTTTCTCCTCCTGGCTTATTTCACTGAGAAAAATACCCTCTAGGTCCATCCATGTTATTGCAAATAGCAGGATTTCTTTTCATTTTATTGCTCAATAATAATCCATTGTGTATATGTACCACATCTTCTTTATCCATTCATCTGTTGATGGACACTTAGGTTGCTTCCATTATCTTGGCTATTGTAAATAGTGCTGTGATAAACATAGGGGTGCATATGTCTTTTTGAATCAGTGATTTTGTTTTCTTCAGATAAATTCCTAGAAGTGGAATTACTGGATTGAATGGTATTTCTATTTTTAGTTTTTTGAGGAACCTCCATATTGCTTTCCACAGGGGTTGCACCAATTTACATTCCAATTAACATTGCAGGAGGGTTCCCCTTTCTCCACGTCCTCGCCAATGTTTGTCGTGATCAGTGACATGGAGCATCTTTACATGCTTATGTTGGCCATTTGTATTTCTTCTTTGGAGAAATGTCTGTTAAGTTTACCCATTATTTTAAAATTAGATTTATATCTTCATAATTAACCATTTGGATGTGGAATTAAATTTCACATAAAGGTTACTCAGTTGGGGAACACATTTTTTTTTCTTCTACCACTCTTAGGGGCTCAGTTGAGTAATCTTACTATAATAAAGATAACCTAGAGATAAGCTTAGCTAGTTTATCATTTGTAACTGGTAAGTTCCTTTCTAATTATGAAGAAAAGAAATAGACAAATTGGGATATAGCACTTCTAGCCTTAGCAAACATTTTAGCTGGGCTTGGTTATCTTTATATGTACAAAATGTGTTTTCAGACTGTACAGCATACACTAGTTCAAAGTGTAGGGGTGGGCAGCAGGTGCAAAGGACTTGAGGTAGGAAGGTTTTTGCTGTATTCTAGGAATAGAGACAAGACGTGTGGCGCTGGAGCACAGTGAGCAAAGCAGGCGTGGAATCGGATGGAGCTGGAGAGCTGTGCAGGAGACAGATCACACATGCCTCATAGGCCAGTTCAAACACAGAGAGCTCAGGTCTGAGAATGGAACCATTGGAGGGTTTTAAGCAGAGTGATATAAACTGATGTAGGGGTTTTGTTTTGTTTTGTTTTGTTTAAAAAGATAACTTTGGCTGCTGAAGAGAATTAACTAGAATTAATTCGAGTTCTAATTAATTGATTAGAAGGGGCAAGCATGGAAGCAGGGCGAACAATCCAATTATAACCCAGGCATATGGTGATGATGGTGTTTGGATGAGGGCGCTGTATTAGAAATGGAAATGAAGTCGGATTAGAGATTTGTTGCAGAAATAAAGCCAGCGACACTTGCTAGTATATTGCAAGTTGGGGTGGGGATCGGGGGACCTTTAGGTCTCATGATTGGGCCACTGAGTGTGTAAAGAATCATTTACCACGGCGGCAAACGCTAGAAGATGACAGGTTTGGGGTGAAAGCAACAGCTCTGATTTAGACAATTTTTTACAAGTTTGAAGTCCTTCATAGATATCCAGTGGGGATGCCAAATAGACAGTTGGGAATGTGTGTGGAGTGTCGGGGAGGGGTTTGGCTGTAGAGATAAACTTGAGAGTCATCAGCATATAGATGGCATTGAAAGCCTTGAGTCTAACAAAATAATCTAGTAAGAGAACGGAGATGGGGAAAGGCCAGAAGAGAGCTACAGGACACCCGACCATTTAGAGTCTAGTAGAGGGAGAAGCCAAGAAATCAGCAATGAGGTGGGAGGACAAATGAAGAGTCGTGTCACAGACTCGGAGGAAGAGCAGCAGTTCAAGGAGGAGGCGGCTTTCAGATCCCACAACCACCCACTGATGAATTGCTGGAAGGATTCATGACTCAACTCAATTCATAAAATCATACGCACAGCTAAGATGTATTAAGCAAAGGGTCCAGTGTAGGAACAACAGGATAATGACACACACAGGCAGACTAGAGAGGCCGGCATCAGTGCCTCCCTCTGTGAGGACCCCACAGGTGCACCTACGTATGTCCCCGCTGAGCTGTCCCTCTGCCCAGGGAAGCCCACCCAAGACGTGGCAGTCTGGGGTTCTTCCTAGCTTGTGACCAGCCAGGGTCCAGACCCACACGAGGTACCAGGTGCACGCCGTGGATCTTCATGTTTACTTTACACAGTGATTTCAGCCTGGTGTGTCCCGACCCCCTGACTTGGGGGTACAAAGTAGCATGGTTAGTTAGTGAACATTTCAGGAGTTTAGTGCTCAGAGTTTGGTTAAAGTTCGTCACCATGACTGTAGGTGTTCCCAGAGGTAAAAAGTGAGTAAAAAACAGATCACTGTGTTAACTCTGTCTCCCTGAGGCCCTGGTTCACCACAGCTAATGCTGTTGCACGTGAACATTGAGAGCTGTGAGGTTAACTGACAGTCCCAAAGTATAATTAGGGAAATTCTGTTTTTCTCCAGGCAGATTCATTCAATTTATGCAGCCAACCTTTATTGAATGCCCAGTATAGTTTGTGGCCTGTGCTGGCATAGGAATAAGAGGTAAAGAAGTGACATACAGGTCTGCCCTGATGGAGCTGACAATCTGGGGGTGAGTGGGAAGGGAGAGACACCAATAAATACAAATGGGATGGCCTGTGGGAGCACATGGCACGGGACTACAGCGGCTGAGACCTGAAGGATAAGGAGAAGTCAGCTAAGAGGAAGGGGAAGCCAAGGCGACAGGCAGCATGTTCACAGGCCCGGCGGTGAAGGACACTGACTTCCAGGAGCAAACTGAGCTCAGGGTGGCTGAAGACAGAGTGACGGGGAGCGAGGAGGCAAGGTGGGCGGGTAACAGAAGACCTTGCACCTCTTGTTAAAGACTTTGTCCTTCACCCAAGGGGTGTCATAATCATCCTTGTGATTCATACTAAGAACATGATAAATTTTTTTCATATAGTTTTTCACTAAAGTATAGTCGATAGATTTGTTTTCTTGATTGGAAAATTTCTGATAATTTTACATTTTGTTTGCATTACAATAGAGATTCCCTGTAAGAAATAAGGCAGAAGAGCTCTTTCTGGAATTAAAAAAAAAAGGCGAGAAAATACAAACACACTGGGGTGAGTAAACCAGAGAACCAACAAATGTACTATTAAATCACTTGTAAACATAATAACAGTTCCTAAGAGCTAACAGTCTGAAGAGTTCTGATTTAAATACCTTAATTGTATCAAGTTATTCACTTAAGCCTAAAAGATAATTTGTTTTTACCAACAGACCTTATTAGAGACATTGTAATAGTGTGTTACACATAGTGTCTTTTCTTTTTGCTTTCACAGAGCACAGATCACAGAAAAAGAAATTACTTTTTTAATCAGCAGTGTTGGAGACAAATTCTGTATATGCCAAACTTATACAGAAACTGATAAATATTAATTAAATCTAGAATTCAAAGAGAAATGCCAGAGTATCTAGGGACAGATACTTTTCCCCCAGATGTATTAAGATATAATTGGCATGATTTCACATATTTGTGGAGTATACAACAAAGCAAAACTGAAGGAACAAAATAGCAGCAGACTCACAGACTCTGAGAAGAGACTAGTGGCTACCAAAGGGAGGGGCAGGGAGGGAGGGAGAAGGGGATTAAGAGGCATTATAATTAGCACTCAGAATACCGGGGAGGGCAGTACAGCACAGAGAAGACAAGTAGTGACTCTATAGCATCTTACAACGCTGATGGACAGTGACTGCAACGGAGTAGGGGGTGGGGGGAGCTCGATAATGTGGGTGAATGTTGAAACCACAATGTTGCTCATGCAAAACCTTCATAAGATTGTATATCAATGATACCTCAATTTAAAAAAAGATTTAATTGGCATATAACATTGTGTAAGTTTGAAGTGTGAAAGGTAATGATTTGATACACACATATGTATATTGTAAAATGATTACCACAATAAGGTGTGTTAATACATCCTTCACCTCACATAATTACTATTTCGTTATTTGTGGTACTAGTGAGGAAATTAAGATGTACTCTTTTTACAATTAGAGTATATAATGCAGTATCTGTCGTCATGCTGTGCATTAGATCCACAGAACTTACAACTGGAAGTTTGTACCCTTTGACCAACATCACCCCATTTCCCTTCTCCAGCTCCTAGAACAGATACTGTCTATTTAAAGTAGTTGTTGATATTGTCATTATGAAATACACCCATTTGTACTTTCAGGCGGCATGTAGCAGCACTGAGAGGGAGCTTCGTCTTGGTCTGACTTTCTAGCGAAGCTTTCCGTTAGGGGCAGCCAGGATGGCAAAATGAAGGGCATGCAGCTGCTGCTCACTGATTACCTGTCACATGCCAGGCACTGTGCTAGGTCCTTTACAAAGTTTCCTCTGGTAAGCTGTGCAAAAACTCTCTGATGTTAGTTGCACTCCCATTTTAGAGCTGAGAACAGAGTTCATGGGTGAAGAAACAGATGACCCAAAATTCTGTCTTGGTAACTAATCACTTTGGGTCATTTTGTCTTTTAGTAGCTCAATTATATACTCGTTCAACAAATATTTATTGAGGTCTGCAGTCTACCAGAACCTGTGTGAGTGGACATAACAAAGAACAAGACCCAGATTTTCCTCTCTGGGAACTAGGGTTGAGGGCTTTACACCCATCACCTTGGGAAACGCACTGGAACAGGGCTGTGAACATCAAAGGCCTGGCTCCCAGGGTGCTGGCGGAAGTTGAGAAAAGCTTATCATAGAAACAGACTTGAACAAAGCTTTGAGCATTACCAGGCAGATAGGTGAAGGTACAGGAATTCCAGGTAAAGTGAATGGGAACACGGCCTGCAGCCTCAAGTGCATGGCGGGGTGGTGCTGCAAGAAGCAGAGGGTGCACTCGGTGCTGAGGTAGGACGCCCTGGTACACACCTTCAAGGGCGCGGATTTGAGCGTCATTTCTAATGCATCTTAGCATCTAGGGTGTCTTAGTTTGTAGTCAGTATAAAATATAAAGTTTTTGAAAGTTTTTGTCATTATTGGGTTTTGTTTGTTTTGCTTTTTGGAAACAAATTGTTCAAAGAACAGTGATAAATAGGGAAAATATTTTGACTCCTGTAATTCTTCACTAAAATTGCAATATTTGTAGCCCCAAGGGAACTGTATTTCCATAGGACATTCTGTTCTCTGTCCTTGGGAAAATATGTTAAAAAAGGAATTAAAGAGGGGTATTTCAGAATTAGTAATGAGGTTGTACACTTTGTTGAATGCTTGCTACAAACTAGCTGGTCTTCGCATTATTTTGAATAGAACAGTAATTAGGGAGTGAGGCAGTGTTATCCCTGTTTTGCAGATGGGAAACTGAGGCTTGGAGAAAAGGTGATTTGCCTCAGACAACTTAGGTAGGAAGTGGCTGAGCTGAGAATTCAAATCCAGGTCTGTCAAGATTCAAAGCCCAAGCTTTTGTGCTTCCCAATGGTCTCTAGAGCCTGGAAACTTCTTCTGTGGTGACTTGGAATCTTGGGTAAGGAGAGAGAAGACAGCTTGAATTCATCTTCCTTAAATGAGAGCAGCTCAGCTTTAACTTTTACATTGCATTGCCACATAGGATTTTACTGGAATAAAGTTCCCATGGGTGGGGCAGGAAAACTGCCCTGACCACGGTACCTTTGAGGATGTGCCACAAGCAGGGCCATGTGCGAGGCTCTTGGCAGGTGCCAAGGGGTATCGGTTCCTGCCTTTTGGAACGGAGAGTTCTAGTGGGACATGCATATGTGATACTCTACAAAGGTTTAGACCCTCTGAAAATGATTAAAACAAGATTGTATATGTTCAAGAATATTGAATATATCCTGTAGATCAAGCCGAATGTTTGGAGCTTGTGTGATATAAGAGTGGTTGGTCAACCGTGTGTTGGGTTAGGCCAAAGAGCTCTCTTTTAACCCTCCCCGCCTGAACCCACATTCTTTCTGTGCTCTAGGCAGACACAGTCTCTAAATATTTCAAAGTGCTTGGAAATACTGAACAATTTCAACCATTTACCTCTGCTCAGGTGTTCCATCCTCACAACTGAAAATCAGACTTCAAATGACTCCACTGAGGGAGTTCCGGGAAGATGGTGGCCTGAGCAGGGCAGCAGAAATCTCCTCCCAAAACCATATATATTTATGAAAATACAACAAATACAACTATTCCTAAAAGAGAGACCAGAAGATATAGGGCAGCACGCAGCCTGCATCTACACCTGAGAGGACTTGGCACCCCACGAGGTGGGTAAGATACGGAGCCACGTCCCAGTGGGACCCGCGCACTCTCCCACCCCAGTGCACCTGCAGGTGGAGAGGATTCAGAGCCGGGAGGGAGTGGAAGTACAGGCCCACGAAATTACCAGCCCCGGTGATCTGCGCCAGGAGCGCTGACACACATCACATGGTGTATTAGAGATTGGAGAGACAGAGGGTGCAGGATCTGAGCCTGGGAATGCACCGGGTCCTCACAGCTGGCTCCCTGGGACAAAAGAAAAGCACATGCTTTTTTTAGCAGTCTTAAGAGACAGGGGCCCAATGGAGGAACAGGATCGTTCCAGCACACTCCGCCCAGCAGGCTGGGAGTCCTGGGGAATTTCGGACCCCTTGGCTGGTGACTGGGAAAAAGTAACTCTACTGGGACTTCCCACAGAGATCAACAGCCGCCCATTCGTTCCCGCCCTGGCCAGAGCTACAAAGGGCCCTGCTGCAGAATAGTGGAGCAACAGTGCCACCTACAGCATCCTCACAGAATCTACTCCAGGCGGGCGTCTTTTTGTTTTGGTTTTTCTTTTTTTTCGTGTTTTTTTCTCTTTTCTTTTCTTTTCTTTCTTTTCTTCCCTTCTTTTGTTTCTCTTCTTTCTTTCTTTCTTTTTTTTTTAAAAGTCTTAAAGAGCCCAGCTGACATACGTGACACATACCAGCAACTACTTCTATCGCCATGAAAAGAAAAAGGAATAGGGTACAAAAAAGCTTATCCAGACCTAGACACCATAGAGTGAGTCTGAAGGGATGGAAATGCACAATCTTCCTGAAAAAGAATTCAGAATAAAAGTCATAACCATACTGATGGATCTACAGAGAAATATGCAAGAGCTAAGGGAGGAAGTGAGGGAAGTGAGGAAAGACTGCAGAAATGAGACAAGCGATCGACGGGCTTACCAGCAGACTGGACGAGATGCAAGAGACTGTTAATGGAATAGAAATCAGAGAGCAGGAATACAGAGAAGCTGAGGCAGAGAGAGATAAAAGGATCTCTAGGAACGAAAGAATATTAAGAAAACTATGTGACCAATCCAAATGGAACAATATTCGCATTATAGGAGTACCAGAAGAGGAAGAGAGAGAAAAAGGGATAGAAAGTGTCTTTAAAGACATAATTGCTGAAAACTTCCCCAAGCTGGGGAAGGAAATAGTCTCTCAGACCATGGAAGCCCACAGATCTCCTGACACAAGGGACCCAAGGAGGACAACACCAAGACATATAATAATTAAAATGGCAAAGATCAAAGACAAGGACAGAGTATTAAAGGCAGCCAGAGAGAGAAGAAAGATCACCTACGAAGGAAAACCCATCAGACAATCATCAGACTTCTCAACAGAAACCTTACAGGCCAGAAGAGAATGGCATGATATATTTAACGTAATGAAACAGAAGGGCCTCGAACAAACAATATTGTGTCCAGCACGATTATCATTTAAATATGATGAGGGATTAAACAATTTCCACACAAGCAAAAGCTGAGAGTGTTTGCCTCCCATAAACCACCGCTACAGGATATCTTAAATGGACTGCTCTAGAAGGAAGCACTCCTAAAAAGATGTCACCAGAGAAAATAAAATCATAGCAAAGAAAGCGGATCATCCAAATACTAACTAAAGACAATAAAACACCTAGTATATAAAGAATGGAGGAGGAAGAATAAGAAGGGAGAGAAATAAAGAATCATCAGACTGTGTTTACAATAACTTAACAAGAAAGATAAGTTAGATTGTCAGATAGTAAAGAAGCAACCCTTGAACCTTTGGTAACCACGAATCTAAAGCCAGCAATGGCAATAAGTACATATCTATCGATAATCATTCTAAATATAAATGGACTGAATGCACCAATCAAAAGACACAGAGTAATAGAATGGATAAAGAAGCAAGACCCATCTATGTGCTGCTTACAAGAGACTCACCTCAAACCCAAAGATATACACGGAATAAAAGTGAAGGGATGGAAAAAGATATTTCATGCAAACAACAAGGAGAAAAAAGCAGGTGTTGCAGTACTTGTATCAGACAAAATAGACTTCAAAACGAAGAAAGTAGCAAGAGATAAAGAAGGACATTACATAATGATAAAGGGGTCAGTCCAACAAGAGGATATAACCATTTTAAATATATATGCACCCAACACAGGAGCGCCGACGTATGTGAAACAAATACTAACAGAATTAAAGGAGGAAATAGAAAGCAATGTATTCATTTTAGGTGACTTCAACACACCACTCACTCCAAAGGACAGATCAACCAGACAGAAAATAAGTAAAGACACAGAGGCACTCAACAACACACTTGAACAGATGGACCTAACAGACATCTAGAGAACCCTACACCCAAAGTAACAGGATACACATTCTTCTCAAGTGCACATGGAACATTTTCCAGAATAGACCACATACTAGGCCACAAAAAGAACCTCAGTAAATTCAAAAATATTGAAATTCTACCAACCAGTTTCTCAGATCACAAAGGTATAAAACTAGAGATAAATTTTAGAAAGAAAACAAAAAGGCTCACAAATACATGGAGACTTAACAACATTCTCCTAATTAATCAATGGGTTAACGACCAAATCAAAACAGAAATCAAAGAATATATGGAGACTTATGACAACAAAAACACAAAGCCACAAATTCTGTGGGATGCAGCAAAGGCAGTTCTAAGAGGAAAGTGTATTGCAATCCAGGCCTTTTTAAAGAAGGAAGAACATTCCCAAATGAATAGTCTAAACACACAATTACTGAAATTGGAAAAAGAAGAATAAATGAGGCCCAAAGTCACCAGAAGGAGGGACATAATATAGATCAGAGAAGAAATAAATAAAATTGAAAAGAATAAAACAATAGAAAAAATCAATGAAACCAAGAGTTGGTTCTTTGAAAATATAAACAAAATAGATAAACCCCTACCAGACTCATTAAGAGAAAAAGAGAATCTACACACATAAACAGAATCAGAAATGAGAAAGGAAAAATCACAATGGACCCCCAGAAATACAAAGAATTATAAGAGAATATTATGAGAATCTATATGCTAGCAAGCTGGAAAACCTAGAAGAAATGGACAACTTCTTACAAAAATACAACCTTCCAAGACTGACCAAGCAAGAAACAGAAAAACTAAACAGACCAATCACCAGCAACGAAATTGAATTGGTAATCAAAAAACTACCCAAGAATAAAACCCACGGACCAGATGGATTCACCTCTGAATTGTACCAGACATATAGAGAAAAATTAACACCCATTCCCCTTAAAGTTTTCCAAAAAATAGAAGAGGAGGGAATACTTCCAAACTCTTTCTATGAAGCCAGCATCACTCTAATACCAAAACTGGGAAAAGACCTCACCGAAAAAGAAAATTACAGACGAATATCACTCATGAACATAGACGCACCAATACTCAACAAAATATTAGCAAACTGAATTCAAAAATACATCAAGAGGATCATACACCATGATCAAGTTGGATTCATCCCAGGAATGCAAGGATGGTACAACATTCGAAAATCCATCAACATCATCCACCACATCAACAGAAAGAAGAACAAAACCCACGTGATCATCTCCATAGATGCTGAAAAAGCATTTGAAAAAATTCGGCATCCATTCATGATTAAAACTCTGAACAAAATGGGTATAGAGAGCAAGTACCTCAACATCGTAAAAGCCATATATGACAAACCCACAGCTAACATCATAGTTAAGAGCAAGAAGCTGAAAGCTTTTCATCTAAGATCAGGAACAAGACAGGGGTGCCCACTCTCTCCACTGTTATTCAACATAGTACTGGAGGTCCTAGCCACGGCAATCAGACAAAACAAAGAAATACAAGGCATCCAGATTGGTAAAGAAGAAGTCAAATTGTCACTATTTGCAGATGACATGATACTGTACATAAAAAACCCTAAAGACTCCACTCCAAAACTACTAGAACTAATATCTGAATTCAGCAAAGTTGCAGGATACAAAATTAACACACAGCAGTCTGTTGCTTTCCTATACACTAACGATGAACTAACAGAAAGAGAAATCAGAAAACAATTCCATTCACAATTGCATCTAAAAGAATAAAATACCTAGGAATAAACCTAACGAAGGAAGTGAAAGACCTGTACTCTGAAAACTACAAGACACTCCTAGGAGAAATTAAGGAAGACACTAACAAATGGAAATGAATCCCATGCTCTTGGCTAGGTAGAATAAATATTGCCAAAATGGCTATACTACCTAAAGCAATTTACAGATTCAACGCAATCCCTATCAAAATAACAACAGCTTTCTTCAATGAACTGGAACAAATAATTCTAAAATTCATATGGAACCAGAAAAGACCCCAAAGCAATCCTGAGAAGGAGGAATAAAACGGGGAATTATGCTCCCTGACTTCAAGTTCTACAAAGCCACAGTAATCAAGACAATTCAGTATTGGCACAAAAACAGACCCACAGACCAATAGAAAAGAATAGAAAATCCAAACATTAACCCAAATATTTACAGCCAATTAATATTTGATAAAGGAGCCTTGGATATACAATGGGGACATGACAGCCTCTTCAGCAGCTGGTGTTGTTAAAACTGGACAGCTACATGTAAGAGAATGAAACTGGACTACTGTCTAATCCCATACACAAAAGTAAACTCAAAATGGATGAAAGACCTGAATGTAAGTCATGAAACCATAAAACTCTCAGAAAAAAACATAGGCAAAAATCTCTTGGACATAAACATGAATGACTTCTTCATGAACATATCTCCCTGGCAAGGGAAACAAAAGCAAAAATGAACAAGTGGAACTATATCAAGCTGAAAAGGTTCTGAACAGCAAAGGACACCATCAGTAGAACAAAAAGACATCCTACAGTATGGGAGAATATACCCATAAATGACATATCCGATAAGGGGTTGACATCCAAAATATATAAAGAACTCACGCACCTCAACAAACAAAAAGCAAATAATCCAATTAAGAAATGGGCAGAGGACATGAATAGACACTTCTCCAAAGAAGAAATTCAGATGGCCAACAGGCACATGAAAAGATGCTCCACATCGCTCATCATCAAAGAAATGCAGGTTAAAACCACAATGAGATATCATCTCACACCAGTGAGGATGGCCAACATCCAAAACACAAACAACAAATGTTGGCGAGGATGTGGAGAAAAGGGAACCCTCCTACACTGCTGGTGGGAATGCAAATTAGTTCAACCATTGTGGAAAGCAGTTTATGGAGGTTCCTCAAAAAACTCAAAATAGAAATATCATTTGACCCAGGAATCCCACTCCTAGGAATTTACCCTAAGAATGCAGCAGCCCAGTTTCAAAAAGACAGATACACCCCTATGTTTATGTAGCACTATTTACAATAGCCAAGAAATGGAAGCAACCTAAGTGTCCATCAGTAGATGAATGGACAAAGAAGATGTGGTACATATACACAATGGAATATTATTCAGCCATAAGAAGAAACAAATCCTACCATTTGCAACAATATGGATGGAGCTAGAGGGTATTATGCCCAGTGAAATAAGTCAAGCCAAAAAAGACAAGTAAAATGATTTCACTCATAGGTGAAGTATAAGAACAAAGAAAAACACTGAAGGAACAAAACAGCAACAGACTCACAGAACCCAAGAACAGAATAATAGTTACCAAAGGGAAAGGGACTGGGGAAGATGGGTGGGAAGGGAGGGATAAGGGGGAAAAAGGGGCATTACGATTAGCCGCCCTACGGGGGGGGGGCACGGGGAGGGCTGTACAACTCAGAGAAGACAAGTAGTGACTCTACAGCATCTCACTACGCTGATGGACAATGACTGTAATGGGGTTGGTGGGGGGGACCTGATGAAGGCGGTACTTTAATCACTATAATATTGCACATGTAATTGTAGATTAATGATACCAAAAGAAATTTTAAAAAATGAAATAAAATAAACAAATAAATAAATAAAATGACTCCACTGATCGACAAGGTGGAATGAGAGCCTGCAGGGCAGAATCTAGCCATCGGGAACTTTGGCTTTTTCAATGAGCACTGGCTATGATTTAGATGGTAAGGCTGCAGGGCCTCTGGGGAAGACTGTGCAGAAGACAGGAAGGCCCTGAAGGGTAGGACAAAGTTCGCTGAGCGCCCTTAACGCCTGGGAGGAGGAGGTGCAGCATCGTATGCCAGCCTCGAGTCCTGAGCAGCCTGTACATTAGATGGTCAGGCCAGACGAGTAACTGTCACTCCTCACCATGGGTGTCCCACTTGCTGGGGAGACAGCTTTTTTTCTGTGAGCTGGAGATGGAGATAGTAGTGAATTAAGAAAGGAAAATAAAATAACCTTTCACATTGGACAAATTAACAGAATTCCAGGATCCCAAACACGGAGGCTTGCTCCATCAGCATCCAAACTGTATTTCCTCAGAGCGACTTACTTGGAACTGGTGTATAGGTATATGTTGTCCAGCAAGAAACAGTTCAGTTTTGAGGTGGAAATTCTAGGAAAATCTATGTGATTAGTACATAATAAATGTAAGCTAATGGAACAGTGTTGCCCAGTACAAGAAGGTAACTCTTCAAATGTTTGAATTCCAAAACATCTTAGGCTCATAGAATCAAGGTATGATTGTAGGGGTCATAAGTGACCAAAGAGAAGATTAATAATGCCTTTTTTTTCTTTTTTCTTTCTTTTTTTATTAAGTTTTCATCGATATACACTTTTATGAAAGTTTTACATGAAAAACATTGCAGTTACTACATTCACCCATATTACTGAGCCCCCCTCATACCCCATTGCAGTCGCTGTCCATCAGTGTAGTAAGATGCCACAGAGTCACTACTTGTCTTCCCTGTGCTACATTGTCTTCCCCGTGACCCCCCCCATCATGTGTACTATCATAATACCCCTCAATCCCCTTCTCTCTCCCTCCCCACCTACCTTCCCCTACCCCTCCCCTTTGGTGACCACTAGTCCCTTCTTGGAGTCTGTGAGTCTGCTGCTGTTTTGTTCCTTCAGTTTTGCTTGGTTGAGTAACACCTTTTCTTATATTCACTTTTTTTATATAGCTGCCTTTCAAGCAAATTATCATCTGGCAGTAATTTTTTTAAATAGGATTTTTAATTAGGTGGTAGGGTAAAAATCGTTTAGCAAAGTAATCTTAATTTTTTAAATCTTGGTAAGAAAGACCTTAGTGTATCTTATATCAAAAATTGGGGAGCCATCAGAATAGGGGAAAATACCATATTTATACCCCTATCTGTAAATACCAAGATATTTGTAAACAATAATAAGTTTGATAGTGGTTAAAAACACAGACCCTGAAGAGTATGGTTATGTTATTCAGTAATTGTGATTTTGAACAAATTTCTTACCTTCTCTGTGCAAAGTTTCTCTTTCATAAAATGGGAATAATAGTATTTACCTCGGAAGTTGTTGAGAGGGTTAAATAAGTTAATAGATGTTAAATTCTCAGAATGTGATTAGTACATAATAAGTGCTATAGAAGTACATGCTACTGTTATCGCTGTTAAATAAATTGGAATATTTGGCTACTTGAAAGCATGGCACTGACAGGCGCTTTGTTGTTTAAAACACTTGAAGCTGCCATTGCATGGAGGGCCCCTGTGAAGGCAGGCACGGGAGAGCAGCATTTGTGCTGTATCTCACTGGATTTTCACAGCACCCCGTGAGGTAAATACCAGTTGACAGCTTTAGAGACTGACTTGCCAGTGGTTGGGTAACTTGCCCAGGGCCACAGAGCAAGCAGCTGGCAGAGTCAGACCAGAGCTCCCTCCCAGTCTGCAGAGTTTGGCTAACCACTGCCTCAGCCCTGCAGGTGTAGGCTGTCCTCCTTACTGCCAGTGTACCTGTGACCTGGGCCGTACATGTCACAGCATCCAGGCCAGACCCTCCCTCTCACAGAAGAGGAACATGAGCCACTGGATTAAGTGAATTGCCAAAGGTCAGCCTCTATGAACCTGTGAAGTCCAGATTAGGAAACCGGATCTAATGTTAAGGCTGTGTCTGTCTACGTGGGGGCCGATTGCCGTGGTATGTTTGACAAAAAAAGATTGAGGACAAGTTGTCAAATACCAGATAACTGTTTCCATCTGGACCTAGTATAGGTGTGCTTAGATACTGGCTGACAAACTATCCTTTCCTTTAATTGGCTTTATTTATACACTTGACAATGTGAATGAACATAGAAACATAAGGGCTTTTTTATTTCTACTTGTGTATTTGCTTCGGGAAATCCCCTATATTTTTGAGATTTAAACATGTTTCACAATGATGTAGCAATCAGGAAAAGACCAATTCATATTTCTCTTTATCACTAGCCTTAGCAGATGACAGCTTTCTACCCTGTAGAGAAACACATTTGCACATGTATGTATGGGGATGTAGATTTGCAGCATTATTTATAGTAGTAAGAAATGAAAATGATAGTCATCTAATTAATGCCACTGAATTGTATACTTAACATAAAATTTGTCATTTTAGCTATTTTACCACAATTAAAAAAATTAATATGATATACCAAAACCATTCAATTGTACACGTTAAGTGGGTGAATTGTATGGTGTGTGAATTATATGTCAATAAAGTTGTTAAAAAATTCATCAATAGGGAATTGATTAGGGTAGTCTATAACCAATCAATGGAATATTACACAACCTGTATAAAAGGGTTAAATAGATTTATATATTTTGACAGGGGAAAGTGTCCAGAATGTATTGTGAAGGAATAAAAACATTTCATATCCCACCTTCTCTACACATTTACATATATGCAGATGTCTGTAGAGCTGTTTTATTGGTATCAATCTCCAGGCAATGTTATCCAAGTTGCCTTTTTCCATGGAGTTTGGTACATGTAGATGTAACTCATTGTTTTTAACTGCATCATACTATTTCTGGTTTGATTTTATCATAGTTTATTTAATCATGTCTGTATTGATGAGTATTTAAGGAATCCATAACTTTCAGATATTTCTGTGATTGAACAAGCACATGAGCTCAATAATTTCCCAAGGTTGGCATTTCTAAGTCAAAAAGTACATGCAGACAAATCAGATTAAAGATGGTGACATGAGAGGTGAGACAGAGGCTTCCTCCTAAAACCGCATATAATATGAAAATATAACTGCGAAAACTACTCTTGAAAGAGCAACAGGAAAGAGGACTGCAACAAACTGCATACACCTGGAGACAAGAGCAGCCCTCACGGAAAAGGGTAATGTACTAAAGCTGTGGTCCTGTGGGATCCAAGCCTTTCCCCCACCCCAGCTCACCGGCAGGAGGAACAGGAACAGAGCAGAGAGGGAGTGGAGAACTGGGACTGCTGAATACCTAACTCTGGAGATCTGCTCTGGGAGCACAAACCTACATTTCATGGTGCTTCCATGATACTCTTGTAATTAGGGGGTTGGAAAGCTAAGACAGGCAGAATTCCTGGAGAGACTAAGATTCCAGCTGCTTGTGGAAAGCAGGGATCCATATCCAGCTGCTCTGGGACAAAAGAAAGGTGGGCAGTCTGAGAGACTGCCTAACAAAGAAGCCGTTAGCAAGAGGGCTGCTAAGGGGGCAAGGATTGCGTGGGGCTTGCTGCTCAGGAGAAAGGACAGGTGGACAGGGTTGTCTGGGTGCACTCTGCCCAGCAGATTGGAAGTTTTTGGAAGTTTTTGCGATCTTTGAGTGCTCCAGCTCCCTGGCTGCCTACACAGCTCCAAGAACCCATTCTGTGACGGGCAGACTGGTGCGCCTTTCTCCTGGCCAGCCCCACCGGGCTTGCAAACTGGGAAACCCTTCCCTAGTGTTAGGCCAGCCAGAGGGAAGATCTGTCTACAGCAACTAAAAACACAAAGCGCAGAGGCTTATACCTGTGTGCCCAGCCCACTGGTTCAGGCAGTGGAGACAGGCATAGCAGCCAGGAACCAGGAAACAGCCCGTTCCTCCCCCGAGGCACCAGTACCACTCCGCTACAATCCCGGACATTGCTTCAACACACCACTCACTCTGAAGGACAGATCAACCAGACAGAAAATAAGTAAGGAGACAGAGGCACTGAACAACACATTAAAACAGATGGACCTAACAGACATCTACAGAACTCTACACCCAAAAGCAGCAGAATGGAACATTTTCAAACATAGATCATATACTAGGCCACAAAAAGAACCTCAGTAAATTCAGAAAGATTGAAATTGTACCAACCAGCTTCTCAAACCACAAAGGAATGAAACTAGAAATGAATTACGCAAAGAAAATGAAAAATCCCACAAACACATGGAGGCTTAATAACATGCTCCTAAATAATCAATGGATCAATGACCAAATAAAAACAGAGATCAAGTAATATATGGAGACAAATGACAACAATAATTCAACACCACAAAATCTGTGGGATGAAGCAAAGGCCATGCTAAGAGGAAAGTATGTTGCAATACAGACCTACCTCAGGAAAGAAGAACAATCCCATATGAGCAGTCTAAACACACAATTAATGAAACTAGAAAAAAAAGAACAAATGAGACCCAAAGTCAGTAGAAGTAAGGACATAATAAAGATTAGAGCAGAAATAAATAAAATTGAGAGGAATAAAACAATAGAAAGGATCAACGAAAGCAAGAGCTGGTTCTTCGAGAAAATAAACAAAATAGATAAACCTCTAGCCAGACTTATCAAGAAAAAAAGAGAGTCTACACACATAAACACAATCAGAAATGAGAAAGGAAAAATCACTATGGACAGCACAGAAATACAAAGAACTATTAGAGAATACTATGAAAAATTATATAACAAACTGGATAACCTAGAAGAAATGGACAACTTTCTAGAAAAATATAACCTTCCAAGGCTGACCCAAAAAGAAACAGAAAATCTCAACAGACCAACTACCAGCAATGAAATTGAACTGGTAATCAAAAAACCTACCTAAGAACAAAACGCCTGGAGCAGATGGATTCACCACTGAATTTTATCTAACATTTAGTGAAGACCTAATACCCACTCTCCTTAAAGTTTTCCAAGGAGTAGAAGAGGAGGGAATACTTCCAAACTCATTCTATGAGGCTACCATTACTCTAATACCAAACCCGGGCAAAGACACCACAAAAAAACAAACAAACTACAGACCAATATCCCTGATGAACATAGACGCAAAAATACTCAACAAAATATTAGCAAGCCAAATTCAAAAGTACATCAAAAGTATCATCCATCACGATCAAGTAGGATTTATTCCAGGGAAGCAAGGATGGTTCAACATTCGAAAATCCATCAACATCATCCACCACATCAACAAAAAGAAGGACAAAAACCACATGATCATCTCCATAGATGCTGAAAAAGAATTTGACAAAATTCAACATCCATTCTTGATAAAAACTCTCAACAAAATGGGTATGGAGGGCAATATACCTCATATATAAATGCTATATATGACAAACCAATAGCCAACATTATACTAAACAGCGAGAAGCTGAAAGCTTTCCATTTAAGATCGGGAACAAGACAAGGATGCCCACTCTCCCCACTTCTATTCAACATAGTACTGGAAGTCCTAGCCACGGCAATCAGACAACACAAAGAAATAAAAGGCATCCAGATTGGCAGGGAAGAAGTTAAACTGTCCCTGTTTGCAGATGACATGATATTGTACACAAAAAGCCCTAAAGAATCTACTCCTAAACTACTACATCTAATATCTGAATTCAGCAAAGTTGCAGGATACAAAATTAATGCGCAGAAATCTATGGCATTCCTATACACTAACAATGACCTAGCAGAGAGAGAAATCAGGAAAACAATTCCATTCAAAGTTGCATCAAAAAGAATAAAATACCTAGGAGTAAACCTAACCAAGGAAGTGAAAGACCTATACTCTGAAAAGTACAAGACACTCATGAGAGAAATTAAAGAAGATACCAATAAATGGAAACACATCCCATGCTCATGGATAGGAAAAATTAATATTGTCAAAATGGTCATCCTGCCTAAAGCAATCTACAGATTCAATGCAATTCCCATCAAAATACCAACAGCATTTTTCAATGAACTAAAGAAAATCATTCTAAAATTTATATGGAACCACAAAAGACCCCGAATAGCCAAAGCAATCCTTAGAAGGAAGAATAAAGCTGGGGGAATTATGCTCCCTGACTTCAAGCTTTACTACAAAGCCACAGTACTCAAGACAATTTGGTACTGGCACAATAACAGATCCATAGACCAATGGAACAGACTAGAGAGCCCTGATATAAACCTAATCATATATGGTCAATTAATATATAATAAAGGAGCCATGGACATACAATGGGGAAATGACAGCCTCTTCAACAGCTGGTGTTGGCAAAACTGGACAGCTACATGCAAGAGAATGAAACTGGATTATTGTTTAACCCCATACACAAAAGTAAACTTGAAATGGATCAAGGACCTGAATGTAAGTCATGAAACCATAAAACTCTTAGAAGGCAACATAGGCAAAAATCTCCTGAATATAAGCATGAGCAACTTCTTCCTGAATGCATCTCTTCAAGCAAGAGAAACAAAAGCAAAAATGAACTCATGGGACTACATCAAACTAAAAAGTTTCTGTACGGTAAAGGACACCATCAACAGAACAAAAAGGCATCCTACCATATGGGAGAATATTTTTGTAAATGACATATCCAACAAGGGGTTAACATCCAAAATATATAAAGAACTTACACGCCTCTACACCCAAAAAGCAAATAACCTGATTAAATGGGCAGAGGATATGAAGAGACAGTTCTCCAAAGAAGAAATTCAGATGGCCAACAGACACATGAAAAGATGCTCCACATCACTAGTCATCAGGGAAATGCAAATTAAAACCATAATGAGATATCATCTCACACCAGTAAGGATGGCCAGCATCCAAAAGACTAAGAACAACAAATGCCGGCGAGGATGTGGAGAAAGAGGAACCCTCCTACACTGCTGGGGGGAATGTAAGCTAGTTCAACCATTGTGGAAAGCAATATGGAGGTTCCTCAAAAAACTAAAAATATAAATACCATTTGACCCTGGAATCCCACTCCTTGGAATTTACCCGAAGAATACAACTTCTCAGATTCAAAAAGACATATGCACCCCTATGTTTATCACAGCACTTTTTACAATAGCCAAGATATGGAAGCAACCTAAGTGTCCATCAGTAGATGAATGGATAAAGAAGAGGTGGTACATATACACAATGGAATACTATTCAGCCATAAGAAAGAAACAAATCCTGCCATTTGCAACAACATGTATGGAGCTGGAGGATATTATGCTCAGTGAAATAAGCCAAGTGGAGAAAGACAAGTGCCAAATGATTTCCCTCATTTGTGGAGTATAACAAGAAGCAAAACTGAAGGAACAAAATAGTAGCACACTGAGAGACTCCAAGAAGGAACTAGTGGTTACCAAAGGGGAGGGGTGTGGGAGAGTGGGTGGGGAGGGTGGGAGAAGGGGATTGAGGGGTATTATGTTTAGTACACATGGTGTGAGGCATCATGGGGGAAGACAGTGTAGCACAGAGAAGGCAAACAGTGAATCTGTGTCATCTTACTACACTGATGGACAGTGACTGAATTGGGGTATGGGTGGGAACTTGATAATATGGGTAAAAGTAGTAACCCCCCTTTTTTTCATGTGAAACCTTCATAAGAGTGTATATCAATAACACCTCAATAAAAAAATGGCAAAAAAGAAAAAGAATAAAGGCCCTGTTTTAAATGTATGGAAAAAAAAGTACATGCAATTTTGTACATGGTACATAATGACAAATTGCTCTTTGAGAAGTATTACTTGCACATGTACAATGGATATGTACATTTCCCCACATCCTAACCACTTTCAGTTTTTGCTAACCCAATGGGTAAAAAAATTTCCCATTTTTAAGGAATCAGAATGATGGTGTTTTCACCATCAATTTTAAATAAACATTTATTTAAACACTGAGGTACTTCTCTAGATGCTGGGGATAGCAGTGAACAAACGTAAACCCCTGCCTCATGGGATTTATATTCAGAGTTTATTGGCCATTTATATTTTCTCATGCCTGTTGCCTATTTTTCCACTCATTTTCAGGGTTTGGATATTCTGGGCATTCTTTGTGATATATGTGGCAAATATTTTCACCCATTCTGAAACTTTTATTTATTTATTTATTTATATAATTTATTTTGGTATCATTAATCTACAATTACATGTGCAATA
>JAQQAC010008719.1:27869616-27892587 GCA_029783875.1 Phataginus tricuspis | reverse complement strand
AAGAAAGAAGAGAAAAAAAAATACTACTACTAAAAAAAAAAAAAAAACGCCCACTGGGAGTGGTTTCTGTGTGAATGCTGTAGGTGGCGCTGTTGCTCCACTATTCCAGAGCTGTGGCTGCGCCTCTCCGCACGGCCCTTTAAAGCTGTGGCCGGGGTGAAAATGAATGGGAGGCTGTTGAGCTCTGTGGGAGTCCTAATTATGACTACCCTTTCCCAGTTGCCCGCTATGGGGTCCTACGCTCCCCAGGACTCCCAGCCTGCTGGGCTGAGTGTGCCACGGTGATGAGGTTCTCTGCTGTACTCCCGTCTCTTTAAGACCGCTGCAAAACAAAGCGCACGCTTTTCTCCTTTTTTTTTCTTCTCTTTTCTCCTTCCCTGAGCCGGCTGCGAGCAAACAGGCATGTTCCCGTTGAGACCGTGCACCCTCCATCTCTCCAATCTCCGCCACACCGCGCTTTGTGCGCCCGCACTCCCGGGGCCGATCCGGGGCTGGTTATCTCCTGGGCCTGCATTTCCACTCCCTCCTGGCTCTGAATCCTCTCCTCCCGCCGGTGCGCTGGGGTGGGGGAGTGCTCGGGTTCTGCCCGGTCGCGGTTCGCGGTTCCGTTTCTTACCCGCCTCTCCAGCTGCCGAGTCCTCTCAGGTGTGTCTGCATTGTGTGTGCTTTCCTGTGTGTTCTGGTCTCTCTTTTAGGAACAGTTGCATTTGCTGTGTTTTCGTGGGTAAATATAATGTTGGGAGGAAAGTTCTGCCGCTCCGTTCACGCCGCCATTTTCCCGGAACTCTTATTCTTTTCTTGAGACTGTGCTCAGAATTAGAGAGTCCATGAAGAGGGTCCAAGGGTCAGCAACTACCGCACATGAGCCAGATCCCATTTGACTGTATCCATCTGGGAGAGCTCCAAATATGCTGCACTCAAAAACCTTATTATTCTCCAAAATAAGACAACTGAGTTTTCACAATATCAGAAGAGCGGTTTTCAACACTTCTTACTTCTTCAGACGAAATCTTAACATGGTTTCCAGCCTCATTAGCCTAGAGAGTTAACATCTGTGGGATGGCTTCAGTACTTTGGCAACAGACCACGTAAGAAGGTGTGCCAGACGTGTCATAGTTGATGGTGCAGCACGATTAGCTGAGGTGACCTGGTTCCTGCCTGGCCCTGTGGCAGCGTACGCACGCCGCGAAGCTCTGCACTGTCCTTGGGTATCTGGTCCTGGGAATTCCGAATGAGATTCAGTCCTTGGACTTAAAAAGTAAGTGCACCTGATGTCTACTGATATGTTTGTGGCAGTTTTTGTGCCAATAGATTTTGAAGGACGTGTTCTCGAAGACAGCTCCTTCTACTTTCTGAATCCGTACTTCAGTTAAAAAAAAAAGTCAGCGTTTTTTAGTCTGAACTGATTTGATGTGTAGATTTTCTGGACCATACATTTCTGCTGACTGTTGGCATAAGGTCTCTAACCAATATGTTACAGACCTTATTTATATTTGAGATGTTTCTTTAGTTGCTCTGATGTTGCGTTATCTTCTAGGGCCTGTAGTTTGTCCTCAGCCAATTCTGTCCTCATGAGCCCCTCAAACAGATGTGTGCTTATCACGTTTCTGGCGCTCTTTGTAAAGCTTGGGACCATGAAATGAGAGAGCAACCCCATGAGGTGTGTGTGCCATTAATCCCGTGACAAGGATGAGGAAACTGATCCACTCAGATTAAGCAACTTTGCCCAGGCCCACAGGACTCATAAGTGGGAGAACTGGGGCTTAAACCCTGGTGATTTGCTTCTGGGACCTGTGTGCCTTCTCATGGTGTGACATGCCGCTAAAGGGTAGCGGCATGTCTTTTAAGAAAACTCAGATGCTGTTTTGCAGCAGGTGGCATGCCATTAAGATCCTGGTTTTGTTGTCCTTACTACTAAACTATTCATCTGTTAGTGAGGCTTAACTCTCAGAACAACAGTGACACTAGTGAGAAGTCTGCTTTTGTTAGTCCCATAATCCACCAAATGCTCCAGGTTTGCATCGAGTTTAGTCCTTGAAGGAGCCTTATATGGGCTTCTCCACTGTCAAGAGCTCAGCGTCCTGTCTGCACTCTGGCTTTCTCCACTTTTGAATGAAAGCCTTTGGGGGCACACATGCTGGGAATCGACTGGCTGAAAGAAAAGGTTTTACCCTTCAAAATAGTTCATGGGGAGACTAGGAAATTAAGTGCCGTTATCCCTGGCCACTAGAGATGAGTTCTTATGGGAGCAATAAATAGACAGTAAAGATAAGCAGGCGTCCAACAAACTCCTTTTTTGGGTCAAATGGCTCTGAAGTGACGTCATAAATTACAGCCTTGCAACACTGACAGGTACTCATTAGAAATAGAAACCCAAATGGGAAGAGAGAACTGGACCACCAGCACTGATCCAGAAGGCCCCTGACAGACACTAAGGAGGCCCTCAGGTGGACAAGATGTGCAGGGCTAACTGTAATGTTCGCATCCTTTAAAATAACATTTAAAAAAGTCTCTTTAAGAATGCGTTTGTGCTTTAAGGTAATACTCTGCTTGGCTAATGCGATTGCCGAACTGCTTTTCGCAAGGATGATCTGCTGCAGTTTGACCTCTCTCTGGAGGGACCTAAAAGGGAAGTTCTCAGCTTTTTATAGTATGAGGCCTCTAGAGGTTTTCACTTTGGGGATTCAAAAACAAGTTTCCTGACTCTGTTTTAAAAAAAAAAGACTAGATGAGAACATAGGGAAATCATGATGGTTGGGATGTGAGAATTACGGCTATTTTTTAAAAACTCAGGTTTTTTTTTTTTGACTTTTTAGAATTTGTAGCTTAAGAATTAAGAGTTTTAGAGGAAGGGGAGCAGAATCATCAGTCTCTGGCCTGGGAATGGAGTGGGAGGAACAGAGAAGGTAGAGTTGCAGGAGGAGGAGGGCAAAGGGGTTCCCTGCGATCTTGTTTGGGTTGCTGGTTGGTGATTAAGGAGGCAAAACCCTTTGTTTCTCTGGGAGTCTCAGGTCTTTGACTGGCAATCAGGAAAGAAGAAGAAATGAAAATTTATTATAGCTCAATGCATCGTCATACTTTTCCTTTCTCCAGTTGAAAAGGGAAATGTCCCTCAGCAATCAGGGGACTCCCCCAACCTCCCCATTCACCTGTTCAGGAAGATGTAAAGTAGAGCCTAAGCTCTCCATTTCTCAGGTATCACTTCAAAACATTAGTGCCATGGGGACAAATGCATAAGCACATGAAATCCCATCTTCCCTTGATGCTGGAAGAGTCTGACATGATTTGGCTTGCAGTCCTCTCTCGTACGTATTCCAAGGCCATCTACTCTGGAACTGATCTAGAAAAGTGGATCTTTTTCAGAGCCCCCCAGAAGTACTTTGTAGACCAGCTGCAGACTTTTCCATCAATACTAGAATACAACTCCACCTAGTCCCTGGACCCCCGGCTCCAATTGGACTTGTTCGGTTGTTTGTTAATAGATCTGGTTATCTGTTTATTCAGCCATCATTTATTGACCATCTGCTACGTATGTGCCAGACGCTAGATTCTGCAAGCACAAAGATACACAATCCCTTACCTGCAGGAAAACCTGTGGTTTCAATAAGTATTTGGAGAGGGGTTGCAGAAGTACTCTGAGAACGCAAAAGGGAGAGTAACTGAGGCTGGTAAGGGGTAGGGCGAGGAAAGAGAAGAGACAGAAGAGTGTGGCGCGGGAATGGAAGTTGGCCTCTTTGCTTGGGTGGACACAGGACTGTCCGCGCAGAAGGAAGCATGTGTTAAAGGTGCCACAGTGGATGGTTGGCTCCTTTGGGAGCTACACCTGGTTAAGAATGTCTGCAGCCTGGTGTACGGGACTGTGGTGGGGGCTCCAGGCAGGAAGGGCACGGATTGTAAGAGGTCTGGGGTGCCCTGCTGAGGGACTTGGCTTCTATATTGAGGCCACGGGGAGCCATTGCAGGATAAACAGGGCAGCTGTAAAGTCCAATTCATGTTTGACTACCCCCCAAATAATGGGAAGTTTACAAAACATCATTTTTCATAAGGACTTTTTTTCAAACGATGAAAGTGATGTCAGAAATAAAAACTAGTGTTTTTCAGGATAGTGTAAATTAGTGATTTACATTTGTTTTAGCTAATTGCCAGGCTCAGGGTAGGCATGCAGTACATATTTGTTTAATGAATAAAGGAGAAAACGAGAAGTCGAGCCTTTGTACAGGATGATAGCTTTCACAGTGAAGATGTATCTGATTTTTTTTAAGTTCACAGCAGGATTTACTAAGGAGTCTGGTCCCCCTGGGAAGCTGCACTTGGTCCATCAGGGCTGCAGCCGCAGCGCCAGCAGCAGCCTTCAGCTTGGTCTCCTGGCTGTGGTTCAGCCAGTCTTTGCTGTCCAGTTCCTGGCTCCCGACACCGGGCAGGCTTGCTACCAGCCGGTTACTGGACTGCCGTTCTGTCTGCGTCGTTGCAGGGCATGCTCTGTTCGCCTCGCCTGAGATCGCTCCACTGTACTTACCACCTGATGAGTATCTGGGTCCTCCTGTTGTTTGTGCTTCTCTGTCCAGGCCCAACTTTGTACGACTTGAATTCAAAGCATCACCTCAGCTCTGCAGTCATGTCTGTCCACATATACTGTTTGGTGGTGCCGGCAGATAGAACGAGATTACCCAGGGAAAGAATTCCCAGAGAAGCTTTGCCAGGGCCGCCTAGCTGTGGCATTCCTCTCTCGTGCTGTGTTTTCAATGCGGTTCAGGAGGGGTTTTTTTGTTGTCTGCTATCAACAGACACCATGAATGTGCATAATACCTTCTGGTGCTATAAAAACAAGATTACAGCATATTTAGCAATTGATAATTTGGATTGAGAAGTAAAATATACACATAAAAACCTTATTAACTGAGGCTTATGTATAATTCATACCAGATGAATACTTATAAAGGAAAGTTTCTAAACTTTCCTCCCCTGGTCACTGCCACAAAAATCTTACAGTTTGGGACCCCTGTCTGAAAAAACCCTGATGTCACAATAAGAATAATGAACATTCAGTGGAGGGAAGCTAACTGGGGTTTGGGTTGGTTACAAAGGGTATATTAGACAGGATAAGCTAGATTCTACTGCAGAAATAAAAGACCCCTAAATTTCAGTGGTTTCTAACAGCAGGACAAGGCTTGTGTGTCACATTATATGTCCGTCATCAGCTGGTGTTGGCCTTGTTCCTGTCACCTGCTGTCCAGGACCCAACCTGACAGAGCAACTTCTATTAAAATACTGCCAGTCTTGTGACAGAGGGAAACCAGGCAGCAAACCGTGAGCCGGCTTTTCAGGCTTCTCCCCGGAGTGACGTGTGCCGTTTCTACCCGCATCTCACTGGTTAAGTCATGTGAGCGTGAGCGAGTCCAGGGCGCTGAGTGACCAGCACTAAGGTGGGGCCTTTGCCAGGACGGAGACCTGAACCCTGGTGGGTGGTGGGTGGCCATGATTCCGACGCACTAGGGGGTGAGGGGAAGGCCATGATGGTGTGGGCAATACTGACAATATTACTAAGAAAACGTAACTCATCCAGGTGAAGCCCTTAGAAAACTAATGGAAAGGGAGAAGTTTGTTTTATTGACCTACAGTGGACTACAGTGTTTTTTAATAGCAAAGCTTGTGATGTCATTTGATAGAAATCTGCCAAAGAGGGAGAAATCAGGATGAGTCAGAGCAGTCTGCAGAACTTCTTAGGGGTTGGATTTTGGGGAATGCACAGGATTTGAGAAGGCAGAAAAATCCAGTGATGCGTTTTAGGCTAAGGACAATGCAAATAAAGACGCAGCTGAGCCTGGCGGTGCATAAAGGAGCCTGACACCGGCGGGAGCCTTTGTGTTTTCACAGGTGGAAGGCAGTGTGGGTGAGGCCGGGTGACAGAGGACCCTGAGAACCAGGGTGGGGGAGTTTGGATCTGATGTGCCAGCATTTAGAATGAAGCCGTAGTCCTGGAGAGCCACCAGAAACCTTGGAAATGCTATAGTGCACATTTATTGAACACCTGTTGTGCACCGGCCGCTGTTAGGTGCTAAGAATACAGTCGTGAACAAACCCGGTAAACCAAACAAAATGGTCAGCTCACAGATGCTCTTGCGTGTATTCCTTTCTAGTTGAGATATGACACAAAGAAATAATTAAATTGATAAGGCATAGTGAAAATGTTAGAACCCAGAACTACCTCCGGTCATAGGAAGCCCCCCCTTTGTATCACCTACAGCAGCTGCACCCCAGCCTTGAATCCCCTCAAGGTCTCACCCCACCCTAGTTCTAAGAAAACTGTGTTCTAGTTACTGGAAAACCCACCCATTGTTCTAGTAACCCTCATTCTAGATAGTTTCCCTAGCAACGGCCAGCCACCCGACCACAAAGAGCAAAGGTAACCTGCCTTTACCATAAAAGGTACCTACATCCCTTTACCTACATACCTTATATGTCACATCAGCCGGCAACTCGGCGCCAGCTGAGCTCAACCTATGGAAAATGTACAAGACATACTTGTTTTAAACCACCCAATCAGCACCCCCTCTTCCTGAACCCTGTAATGCATAGAAGTCACGGGACCAACTTCCCGCTCAATTTCCTTTATAAGCAGCTTCCCCCTTGCCGCCACCGCTGCTCTCTCCTTAGAGACGCCATTCTGTCTTTCAGGCAATAAACTTCACTGCTGAAGATCTCGTGTCCTCTCTTTCTGAATGAGTGAATCGGGTAGCTGAAGAACCCCCCTTTCAGAAAACGGCGTGAAGAAAAGTTAAGGCAGGGTTAGAGAATGAGCAGGGTATATATGGAGGTGTCGGTCGTGCAGCCAGAGGGGTGGGCTGGGGAGATGTGAGGGTGAGGGAGTCCTGGTAGCAGCCCCATCGCCCGGCACCCAGTGGTAGGGCTGGTACACGACACTGGTGGAAGCCTCCTTGGCCGGGCCTGGCCCATCAGTGTAGGAGGAGCCGAGTGGTGTAAAGAGGGCGGCCACTCGGGTCTTCTGCTGGGGGCCAACTGGGAAAATGCAGATGGATGGGGTCCCTTAATCAAAGCACCCAGGCCTGACAGCCATGCAGAAGCCCTGGTGACCCAGAGGCCCTCAGCTGCCTCTGGGCCCCACTCACATCAGGCGGCTCCCACTGAGGACCCCACGCCAAGATCGCTGTCCAGTGGAAGCTCCCGTGGAGCGCAAGTCAGGGCTAAACACCTTCCTGTAAGTTCCCGGATGCCTTCCTTGCGCCCCACCCCTATGGTAAACAGAGCCTCTGCACTCCTGGCCCTAAGTAGGATTTAGAATTGCCCCAGACAAAAGAGCCTGGCCTGGGCCCACTGTAGCTCCCAGGGAAAGCAGAACAGAGCACCCGCCCTTATCACAGTCCCTCCGGACCCCTGGGACACCCACTACCTTTCTGTACCCTGAGCCCCTTCCTGACAAGTTCCTCTGCTCACACACCAGGCCAGGAGTCCCAGCCCACTGCCCAGGGAGGGGCAGTTAAGCTCCATGCAGACAGCATGGCTGGTTTGGAGGGGGCGTCGCATCTGTGCAAGCGTGGGTTCTCAGCTTTGGAACTACGGAAACAGCCCGGGTGCTCACAGCGGCTGGCCGGAACCCCTCAGTGCCCGTTAAGTCTCAGCGAAAGCTTGCCTTGGAGGTAGGGTGTGTGCATGAACTGTGGGTCCCGGAGGTAGGCTATGTATAGAGCAGATGGGCTTTTTGTCCGTGTCTTGCCTTCTGTTGCCTACTCCACTACCCTGCTTTTTTAAAGCCTCGTCTTTGCTGACTAGTAGCCGAACATTTTACAGGGGAAACACCTAGCAGCCAGGTCCCTTCAAGGACAGGGGCTCCAGATCCCACAGCTTTGCGGCAAAGTCACTACAGCTTGTATGTAGTTCTTAAGAGGCAGTCTGGGGATAAACCGGCATTCCAGTGTTGGGTTTGCATACAATAGGGAGCAAACGATAGCTTTAACCTCTCAAACTATTCCCCAGCACTCTCCCAAATTCCTCCTTCCATTTCCAATTCTTCAGAGGAGAGAAAAGAAAAAAAAAATCTCAACCCCAGCAATGGTACATTCCAAGCCTGAGGCCCAGGCTCACATGTCTTTGATGTTTGTCTTTGCTGTCTTCCATCTCTAGTGACTAGAGCAGTGCCACCGAATGGTTAAGGAAAGCACAGTCCCTGGGGACAGACTGCCCAGCTCAGCTTCAGTGTTTGTAGGAATCCCTGGATTCTCACTAAAATACAGATGGCTGGTGCCCGTCCTCAAGGTCTCTGATTCAGTGCCTCCGGGGCGGAGGCGAGCGTGGGAATATCTAGCAAGTCGCCAGGCTCCGCTGAGGCCGCTTGTCCCGGGACCACACTGAGAGCCACTGTCTTGTGAGATGGTCTAAGATTGTGTCCACCTGTGGGAAGGGATCTCGCATCTACCACTTGTGGTTGTTGGGTTGAGTGAATAGATGTAAAAATGCTGTGAGCCGTGAACGATACTGCTGTGCAAGCCTTGCCAATCTGGGAATTTCTGCCTGTGGTTTTTGTCCCTGTTTGGTTGCTGCCGTTTCTGTGTTTCGTTTTTGTAAGGAACCACTCTGCAGCACCTTTCTGCCTCCACTGCAAAGCCAGGGGAAGTGGGAATTTGGGAGGCTGAGTGTTTAACCTGACTTAAGCCGTGTGCCGTTGCCACCTCTCCTGGGGACTCATCCGTTATTAGTAGGGCTTTGTCGTTGCGTGATGAGCTCTGTGTGGTAATGGGGATGAGCACAAGTGACGTGAAAGGCTTGGTGTCAGATGGTTGGCTCGTTGTTAGGGAGGGTGGGGGGACTTCACCAGCCGTACGACAGCCTTGTCCCTAGAACTGATGTTCCCACCCACATGTGAGGGCCCTGGCGCTCTGACAGGTCTAAGGGTAAGTGTAAGGACACAGAGAGAAAGGTGCCAGTCTGGGAAAGCAGCAGCTGACCGTCACGCTGGGTTCCAGAGCGCCGTGGATCAGGCTGTACATACAGCACAAGCCTTGTGAGGGAGCGGAATGTGCCTCGTCATCACAGCAGCCCGGCCCCAGGGCCCCGGCTTCCCTCCGGGCATGCGCCCCCGACACGCTCAGGGCGGAGGGGACAGCCGGATGGGGAGCCCCGGCAGGGCTCTGGCTCGGTCGGTCAGAGCCGCGCAGCAGCCGGGGTCTCGCTCCAGGCTGTGTGGGAACATTTCCCCCGAAGCAGGTTTGGCTCTGGCCTGTCTAGTATTTTAGGGAGACTGAGACAGCCCGGGGCCATCAGAAGAACACGATTTTGGAATCAGACCTGGGTCTGAACCCTGGTTCTGCTACTTAAATCTGTTTCCTCGACCATAAATTGTGGAGGCGCCCAGCACACAGAGGTGTCGTGAAGATCATCCTATGAAGTGCTTAGCACACAGTGCCTGACCCATAGTGTCTGTACGTAGTGAATGATAGGATTTGGTATTTTAGTTTTAAACAACTGGAGAGATGGAAAAGTGAAAAGAAAAGTTACTTGGTTTTATCATCCTGTCACTTAGCCCCTTGTCACTGACAGTGTACCATCTTCAACTTCTGTACAGACTAACCCATTATTTAATTTAAGGCTTTAGGTACTATGGAAATATTTCCTTCCACACTTTTTTTTAACAAACAATCTATTTTACAAGGTTGCAATGATATAATTTTGCATTCAGATTTCTTTCCCATGATCAAATATTTTTATGTTATAAATTTGGTATGAAATTTACATAAAACTACTTATTATAGGACATCTAACAATAGAACACTAGTTGAATAAGTGGTAATGCATTCATATGATAAAATATTAAGCATCCATTTAAAAAGCTATAGAAGTATATTTGTTAACAGAAACACATTCCTGAATATGAGAGTAATGAGGTAAAACGAGATGCTTTTACCTAAAGACCATGTACCTCCCAGATCTATCTGGATGTTCACTGCCTCAGTCTTCACAGATTTCAAACTTCAATGGGCCTCAGAATCACCAAAGCCTGTTAAATGCAGATTTCAGGTCTTCCCCTTGAGAGTTTGATTTCAGAGACAGGAATTGACATTTTTACAAGAGTCCGGCTGAATCTGATGTAGGGACAACATCCTACCTGTTGAAGCTAAACTTAATTTCCCAGGGCGAGTCCAGCTCCCCTCTGAACCCCTGCAGGACTCTGTAGCCCTCACTGTCGGCCTTCTTCTCCTGCGGGTCTTTATAATCCTGCTAAGTTGTGGAGCTGTTCTTGACCCTCCAGGCAAACCAGTTGGGTACCCACGTCACACCCCTGGGACTCGTGTCAAGCCCTGAGAGAGTTCCGGAATGTAGATGCCAAAACATTTGGGATCCAAGTTTCATTTACTTTGTAGTGAAGAGAAAGAGTCCAAGCAGCTCAGAGCTCTTCAGCACACCGGGCATGACCGAGAACTCTTGGGAATAAAGGTGCCTTTTCCAAACTTGGCAGAACAAAAAGTCTTGTTTAAATTACTCTTATGTTGGCAATCAGGCTGTGAAAAGTAAATAGTTCGTCCTTCGTGCATCTACTCTGCTCTAAGCCGGAGACGGCCAGGGCTCGCGGGCGCGGGCGGGCCGGGCCTGTCAGGGGGCTCCTCGTTCAGGCAGCAGCACCGCGGACCTCTCCCAGGTGTCCTGCTGGTTTGCAGTCTCAGACTTTGGGACATGGAGGTTATTCAAGGTGAGTTTCTCATCTTGCAGTTCACTTAGCGGCCACTTGTGTGGAACTTGAGATCGAATTACCCACCAAAGTAATTCCTCACTTAGGTCTGATGTGATTTCCCTCCTTCCTTAAACCAAATAACACCGGATGTCTGTATCAGGTCAGCTCTTTGTTGCCTCACATTCTCCTTTATGCGACACACCAGCTGCCGCAGAGGCAGAGTCATAAACAAAACCGGTGGTGATCGCTGTGTTGAGGTGATACTGAATTCTCCCCCTTGTCTCTGAGGGGACTAGACCACGTTCTGTGCAAATCTGTGATTATTCTGGCTTTAAAAGCATTAGTAGCTATGGAAAGAATTCCTCAGAAGGAAACCTCAAGAGTCAGCTTGATGAGTTCACTCAGAATACGTTCTCCCTTGCTTCACATGAAAATATTAATTTTGTAGAATTGAAGCTCCAGAGGACCTGAGAATTGGTACCATAGGGAATGGTGCATGAAGTGGCTCCGATGGGAGATCACTAGATGGATTGTATTTGTCCACATGCAGCTCAGAGTCATTCTTGAAAACCCGTTCAGAAGTCATCTATAAAATCCAGCATCTGCACAGCTTCTCACCACCTCCCGCCCTGGAAAAAGTTAACCATTCTTTTCTTCTACATCCACAACAGTACTTTACACGCACTTCTATGATCGTATATGTCACAGTCTTGTGTGATTATATATTTGCACATTGCTGTTCTCCACTAGATTAGAGAATCAGTGGGTGTAGAGAGTGTGACTTATCTGTACCATCCGGTCACTGGTTAAATGTCTGGTTGTAGTACCAAATGAATGGGTGGATGGACGAATTAATGAGGCTTCTACACTAAGCAGGAGGCATCAGATAAACCCCATTTTATGGGTGTTTTCTGAGAATTCCTGCAGTGACTATATTTAAAACACCACCCTGTCATGACAAATTTTCCTAAGATATTGTTATATAAACTGAATCTCAATGGTGAAACACCCAAGCTGCTTCTCTCTGGGTTTTTCGTGGCAACTAAATGTCCCCCCAGCCCGCTAGGCCCCTGATTTAAGGAACTAGATCTGAAATTCTGCGGAAAGTTTCTCCACAATAGCCCATTAGTTGCTGTTAAATTCCTTTTCTGGGCTCTTGAATTCCACAGAAGCCTTACAAAGCACCAGTGTTTGAACTTTGTGTATACGTGATAGATAACAAATATACATTCCCCTATCTCTAATCTTAAAGTGTTTGTATTAAAAGAGTCAGGTGATTTTTAGAATTGAAAAGGATCTCTTCACTTTAATGATTAGGAAGCCAAGCGTACTGAGAGATGGGCAGTTTTTGTCAGCAGAAGGAATGCTAGAATTGAAGTGAAATAGGATGGGATTCAGGCCTTGTCTCTGGGGCTCAAATGACAGCCTCTGAGTGGCTGTGTGACCCAAGGCAATTTCATAGTTTTTTGAAGATCAGTTTTCTCATTTGTAGTTACATTAAAAAATTCATCTTGAGGCCAACAGGCACATGAAAAGATGCTCCACATTGCTAATTATCAGGGAAATGCAAATTAAAACCACAATGAGATATCACCACACACCAGTTAAGATGGCCAACATAGAAAAGACTAGGAACAACAAATGCTAACGAGGATGCGGACAAAAGGGAATCTTCCTACACTGCTGGTGGAAATGTAAATTAGTTCAACCATGTGGAAAGCAATATGGAGGTTCCTCAAAAAACTAGAAGTAGAAATACCATTTGACTCAGGAACTCCACTGGAAGTGGATTATCAGATTCAAAAAGACAGATGCACCCCTATGTTTATCGCAACACTATTTACAGTAGCCAAGATATGGAAGCAACCTACGTGTCCATAGTAGATGAATGGATAAAGAAGATGTGGTACATATACACAATGGAATATTATTCAGCCATAAGAAAGAAACAAATGCTACCATTTGCAACAACATGGATGGAGCTAGAGGGTATTATGCTCAGTGAAATAAGTCAGGTAAAGAAAGACAAATACCAAATGATTTCTCTCATTTGTGGAGTATAACAATGAAGCAAAACTGTAGGAACAAAATAGCAGCAGACTCACAGACTCCAAGAAGGGACTAGTGGTTACCAAAGGGAAGGGGTGGAGAGGGCAGGTGGAGAGGAAGGGAGAGGGGATTGTGGGGTATCATGATTGGCACACATGGTGTGTGTGGGATCACGGGGAAGACAGTGTAGCTCAGAGAAGACAAATAGTGACTCTGTGGCATCTTACTACACTAATGGACAGTGACTGCAATGGGGTTGGTGGGGGACTCGATAATAAGGCGAATGTAGTAACCACATTGTGTTTCTCGTGAAACCTTCATAAGAGTGTATATCAATGATACCTTAATTTAAAAAAAGGGAAAAAAATCCATCTTGGTGGGTGATGATGGGATCACTTGAGTTAATGTGAATAAGAATATTGACCGCAGTGTCTACACAGAGCAAATTGTCAAAGACATGTAGTCTCTCGGCCTTTCCTTGCCCAAATCACACCCTCTAGGACCGTTAGGACTTAGCAGTTTTCCTTGAAGCTTTATTAGGCTGGACTATGGTTCCCAGTTTACTGGAAAGAGTTCAGCACATTAAGGGCACTCCCTGCAAAGGAGCTGTTTGTTACATCAGCATTTGAGTGCAAGGTTCAGTATTTCTTACTTTAAAAACAATCTCCTTTCTGAGTTACATGTTTATGCCTGTTGCTTTTCTCACTTTCCTTACACTGCAAGTTGAACCTCCCCATCAACTATCAACTGTAATTTGTTTGTGTAATTGTATGAATTAGCAAGATTCTATAAAGCACTAGGAACTCAGAGCAAAGTATATAATTATTTTGGAAAAATAAGATCTACAAAGCCTAAAAAGTCTTCGGTTTTTAAAAGTCACCTTCTAAAATAATAAGGTAAATACATGTGCTAAATTGAAATCGTTTTGGCTGGCAAGACATTTTAAGTAATGAGCTGTTAGTCACATGAGGTTTAGTCATCATGAATTATTACTCAGGTAGGAGGAGCAGGATAGTTTCCTGTTCATTGGTCATTTTAAAAGACAGCTGATTTTCCTATCTTTCTCTTCCCTGTAAAGGCAGAAACCTGTGGGTTCTTGTTGTGGGTCGCTCACCAAAGGAACACAGAATCGGGATCCCGGAGTTTAAATATGTGGCCAACATGCATGGAGATGAGGTATGTGTGTGTGTCTTGAAGATCTGAAATGTCACCAGAGAAATACCCCTCTGGTCTTCTGAGCTCTGTTCAAAAGCTAAGGAAGCAGCGCACATTGTAGCCAAGAATCCGGAAAGGTCTTCCCGTGAGGTCACCCATGAGAATTTTAGGAACCAGAGTCCAACAACTATTGCAGCTGTTTGGTTGTTTACCCGATGCCCTGGGAGGGTAACTGGAGCTTCTGGCCTGTTGAGGCTGGAAGCACAACAGTGCCTAAACTCTGAGCTGCCAGCCGGGGCCCCGGACGCCTTCCGGGGCTGGTTTTTCCTGCCTCCTGGTCAGCACCAAGGGGACCCAGCAAAGGAGTTATGTTATATCCGAACTCAGAATGATCAGAAGATTTCACATAGCTCTCCAAACTCCTAATATCTGGCTTTTTAAAAAATGCTTTCGCCACTTTCTTTTAATGTAACAGTGTTTCCAGCGCTGAAGTTTAGACAGTCACACTTCGGGTTCTCTCCTACTCACCACCACTCAGCACTCTTAAATTCCATAATGTCTTGCCTCTTTTCCAACTTAGCAGAGATAAACTTTATTTTTGTTTTGTTCTATGTTACTTATTTTATATTTTGCATAATACTCTTACCACTCCTACCTGCTCAGCTATTCTTGCCAGGCACTTAAAGATGCTCACCTCTATTTCTCAAATTACTTTCTCAGTATTTTAAGAATGTGACAACTGCAGTATTTTCTATTCACTGGGACACCATACAAGTGGGCAATCAAGTGGAAAGGAAAGGTAGTTCCTGGCCAGCGCAGTCAAGAAAATTTTCATAGGGACATGTGTAAGATGCACTTGACTTTAAGGAATGTCAAAAGAAATGCATATTCCAATAAGTACAACCTACTGACTTCTTAAAACACTCCTGAATTTGCAGTAGTGTGGGTGGTGTGTTCTAATCAAATGTTGCACTTGTCCTGGCTTAACCCTCCCCAAACCCAGACTGTATAGGAACAGAATCCACCCCTCATGATACACACAGCCTGCCCTTTCCAGACATCCTGCCCAACCTGTCCTGCCCAGAGAGGTACTTCTTCCAGCTGGAGATTAGATACAAACACTTGCCTCTGAAAAGGGTAGGTCTTTGAACCTGATTTGTGGGTGGTGGCAGTTCAATCCCCCTGTGACATTTTTTAGCATAATGGGCTGTGCTTTTAAAGACTGAATGTTACTGAGAGCCTGACAAAAGTTGTTTTTAATAAAACAATTGTTCACTGCAGACAGCAACCCAGACTTCCTTTCCCTTCTGCTTCTAGCCTATTGGATCAAGGTACTGTGGAATCATTTTTAATAAGAGATGTATGGTGCTCATTGCTTTCAGTAGTTTATTTATTGGATTCCTGGCATTTCAGAGGTTGCAGCCTGCTGTTCAGAAACTAATCCTCTGAACTGACACCTCCAAAGATAAGCAAAAGTCCTTTCCCTCGCTCACCTCCAAATCCGCTTATTGCTCCCATGCACTTTCCCAAAGTTCTGGCATCTTGCTTTCCTGCTAGTTGATGTAACCCATCAAATCAGGGCTCTCTAATTCATTTTGATTCTTTAAAGAATGCTAAGGACTGAGATTAGGTGGGGGGAAATGTCTCAATGTATTTGGGGGTGGGGGACCTGAAGTCCTATTATGCCCTGTGTGTCCCAGCTGGCAGCAGTGTCTGGAAGCTCTATGGGCCCCTGATAAACTTTTCATGAATCTGAGATCACATACCTCTGCCCTCCTGGTGTCACTAGTAGCTGGGGAAAGTGATGACTTAACCCAGGAGTCAGTCTGAGTAGAGAGTCTAACCTTTACTCATCCTTCCACTCTCAGATCATTGGAATTAAAAGAACATTGTCAAGAACATACTGTTAAAAAGCAATGTAGCTGACATTATAGGGCAGTGGTTCTTACCTTGCTTGGCTGGATATTCTGGCACAAACATTGAATGCTGCTCTCAGGGTCAATGGATCTTGTAGGAATTCCTGGACTTCATGTGGAGAACCCCAGCAAGGGGGATGTGCACACCACGCATGGTGGACAGAACTGGCCACACTATTTCAAAACTATTTCCTGTCTCACCTGGACCCCACACCAAACTGTGTGTGTGTGTGTGTGTGTGTGTGCACCCATGTCCCACACTTACTACCAAGGCTAGGTGACAGCATACGCAGTATCGGGAAGTCCCAACACTGTTCATCATACCTGCCATTTTCCCCCTTGAGTTTTACCTTACCTCATTATGCCTGGTTTTAGAATCAGGTCTTTTTAAAATTAAAAACAATCTGTTCTTATTACTAAATCAACATATGGACATCTTAGGGAAACATACAGATAAACCAAAAGGAATAAAACATTGTATACTGCCCTTCCAGAATTAGTACTGTTAATTACTTATTATTTATCCTTCTAGATATTTGGGTGGGCCTCTGTGTCCATAGACGTTTTCCCAAAGAGTTGCATTAATTGCTATTTGTAACACACTTTTAAGTTAACACTAGCTACCCTTTCATGTCATTGAATGTTTATCCCATTGTCATCTCGCACCACACACGCTAGTTTCTCCAGCTGTCCTCAGAATGTCCCCAGAAGTATCCAGGTCAGGAGCCAGTCCAGGGCCATGCGTCACATTTGTTCGATCTATCCCTTGAACTCCTGCTATCCAACACTTAAAGGATCTTTTCATGACTGTGGACTTAATAAAGAGACCCTATTGCCATCTATCCTGTAGAATGTCCCACATTCTGGATTTTCAGTTGCCTTCCTTTTATAGGATCACAAACTTGTGCCTCTTGTCCCACTATTTACTTCAAACTGGAGGTTCCGTGTAAGATTTAGAAGAAACCTTTCTGGGTAATACACGTCTCAGGGATTATAAAGATGGGTTCTTTTGGCTGATGCTAAGCATCCAGGCTAATTCACCCGGCTGCGCTCAGGAATGAAAAAGGCTAACTGGGAGGCAAAATCGACTTGAAATGGCCCATTTGCAGCCAAGTACTGTTATAAAAGTAGTGAAGTTAGACTTCTGGGAAGATGGCGGCGTGAGCAGGGCGGCGGAAATCTCCTCCCAAAACCATATATATTTGGGAAAATACAACAAATACAACGATTCCTGAAAGAGAGACCAGAAGATACAGTACAACAGCCAGGCTACAGCTACACCTGCGAGAACTCAGCGCCTCACGAAGTGGGTAAGATACAAAGCCGTGACCCGGCGGGACCCGAGCACTCCCCCACCCAGCGCACCAGCGGGAGGAAAAGATTCAGAGCGGGGAGGGAGTGGAAGCACAGGCCCACCAAATAACCAGCCCTGGTGATCTGCGCTGGGAGCACTGACACACATCGTGTGCCGTATCAGAGAGTAGAGAAACAGAACGGCAGGATCCGAGACGGAGACAACAAGGGGGTCCCCTCAGCCAGCTTCTTGAGATAAAAGAAAAGCATGCACTTTTTTAAAAGTCTTAAAGAGACAAGGGCCCAACAGCGAAACAAAATCGTCCCAGCACACTCAGCCCAGCAGGCTGGGAGTCTTGGGGAATTTCGGACCCCCTGGCCAGCAGCCAGGCAAAGCAGCCACGCCAAGGCTTCCAGCAGAGATCACCAGCCTGCCATTCATTCAACCCCACCCGGCCAGAGCTCCAAAGGGTCCAGCAGAGCCACCGCTGCTGTGGAACAGCGGAGGAGCGGCCACGCCCACAGCAACCTCACAGAATCACCTCCCGGCTGGCGTGCAGCTAAGCGGGAAAAGCCCCAGAACCAGGTTCGGCCGAAGGCACCAAGGGGCCAGAATGCACCCAACGAGACTGCAAACCCCCGCAGTGCTATAGGCTAAACTGAGGTAACCCGCACACAGGCAGCTCAGGGGATTATCCCTGAGACTGCCTCCCGGTGTGCCGGACAACAGCTCAGGCCCATGAGAAGGGCAAGGAGAACAACAAGCAGGAAGGGACCTTGTTCTCCCAGCAAACACACGTGGAGCCTACCAGCGACCACTTCTATCACCATGAAAAGACAGAGGAATATGGTACAGGCAGAGATTAGCCAGAAAACCCCAGAGAAGGGGCCTGATGGGATAGACTTACACAATCTTCCTGAAAAAGAATTCAGAATAAAAGTCATAAACATGCTGATGGATCTACAGAGAAATATGCAACAGCTAAGGGAGGAAGTGAGGAAATACAATGCAGAAATCAGACAAGCAATCGATGGGCTTAGGAGCAGACTGGACGAGATGCAAGAGACTGTTAATGGAATAGAAATCAGAGAACAGGAATACAGAGAAGCTGAGGTAGAGAGAGATAAAAGGATCTCTAGGAATGAAATAATATTAAGAGAACTGTGTGACCGATCCAAATGGAACAATATTCGCATTATAGGAGTACCAGAAGAAGAAGAGAGAGAAAAAGGGATACAAAGTGTCTTTGAAAAATGATTGCTGAAAACTTCACCACGCTGGGGAAGGAAATAGTTTCTCAGACCATGGAAGCCCACAGATCTCCCAACCCAAGGGACCCAAGGAAGACAACACCAAGACACATAATAATTAAAATGGCAAAGATCAAAGATAAAGACAGATTATTAAAGGCAGCTAGAGAGAGAAAAAAGATCACCTACAAAGGAAAACCCATCAGACTATCATCAGACTTCTCAACAGAAACCTTACAGGCCAGGAGAGAATGGCATGATATATTTAACATAATGAAACAGAAGGGCCTCGAACCAAGACTACTGTATCCAGCACGATTATCATTTAAATTTGAGGGAGGGATTAAACAATTCCCAGACAAGCAAAAGCTGAGGGAGTTTGCCTCCCACAAACCACCTCTACAGGATATCTTAAACGGACTGCTCTAGATGGAAAGAATCTTAAGGCTAAAAAGATGTCACCAGAGAAAATAAAATCATAGCAAAGAAAACAGACCATCCAAATATTAACTAAAGGCAAAAAGTAAAATCGACTATCCACAAAAACAGTCAAAGGAAATGTAAAAGAGTATAGAATAAAACACATAGTATATAAAGAATGAAGGATGAAGAATAAGAAGGGAGAGAAATAAAGAATCATCAGACTGTGTTTATAATAGCTTAACAAGAGAGTTAAGTTAGACTGTTAGATAGTAAAGAAGCTACACTTGAACTTTTGGTAACCACGAATCTAAAGGCAGCAGTGGCAATAAGTACATATCTATCGATAATCACCATAAATGTAAATGGGCTGAATGCACCAATCAAAAGACATAGAGTAATAGAATGGATAGAAAAGCAAGACCCATCTATATGCTGCTTACAAGAGACTCACCTCAAACCCAAAGATATACACAGACTAAAGATGAAGGGATGGGAAAAGAAATTTCATGCAAACAACAAGGAGAAAAAAGCAGGTGTTGCAGTACTTAAATCAGACAAAATAGACCTCAAAACGAAGAAATTAGCAAGAGACAAAGAAGGACATTACATAATGGTAAAGGGGTCAGTCCAACAAGAGGATATAACCATTTAAAATATATATGCACCCAACACAGGAGCACCGACATATGTGAAACAAATACTAACAGAATTAAAGGAGGAAATAGAAAGCAATGCATTTATTTTAGGAGACTTCAACACACCACTCACTCCAAAGGACAGATCAACCAGACAGAAAATAAGTAAAGACACAGAGGCACTGAACAACACACTAGAACAGATGGACCTAACAGACATCTACAGAACTCTGCACCCAAAAGCAACAGGATACACATTCTTCTCAAGTGCACATGGAACATTTTCCAGAATAGACCACATACTAGGCCACAAAAAGAACCTCAGTAAATTCAAAAAGATTGAAATTCTACCACCCAACTTCTCATATCACAAAGCTATAAATCTAGAAATAAATTTTAGAAAGAACACAAAAAGGCTGACAAATACATGGAGACTTAACAGCATGCTCCTAATTAATCAATGGGTTAATGACCAAATTAAAACAGAGATCAAAGAATGTATGGAGACTAATGACAACAACAACACAAAGCCACAACTTCTGTGGGACGCAGCAAAGGCAGTTCTAAGAGGAAAGTGTATTACAATCCAGGCCCATTTAAAGAAGGAAGGACAATCCCAAATGAATAGTCTAAAGACACAATTATTGAAATTGGAAAAAGAAGAACAAATGAGGCCCAAAGTCACCAGAAGGAGGGACATAATAAAGATCAGAGAAGAAATAAATAAAATTGAGAAGAATAAAACAATAGAAAAAATCAATGAAACCAAGAGCTGGTTCTCTGAAAAATAAACAAAATAGATAAACCCCTAGCCAGACTTATTAAGAGAAAAAGAGAATCTACACGCATAAACAGAATCAGAAATGAGGAAAAATCATGATGGACCCCACAGAAATACAAAGAATTATAAGAGAATGCTATGAAAATCTATATACTAACAAGCTGGAAAACCTAGAAGAAATGGACAACTTCTTATAAAAATAGAACTTTCCAAGACTGACCAAGCAGAAACAGAAAACCTAAACACACCAATCACCACCAACGAAATTGAATGGGTAATCAAAAACTACCAAAGAACAAAACCGCTGGGCCAGATGGATTCACCTGTGAATTTTACCAGACATATAGAGAAGAAATAATATCGATTCTCCTTAAAGTTTTCCAAAAAACAGAAGTGGAGGGAATACTTCCAAACTCTTTCTATGAAGCCAGCATCACTCTAATACTAAAACCCGGCAAAGACTTCGCCAAAAAAGAAAATTACAGACCAATATCCCTGATGAACATAGATGCAAAAATACTCAACAAAATATTAGCAAACCGAATTCAAAAATACATCAAGAGGATCATACACCATGATAAAGTGGATTCATCCCAGGGATGCAAGGATGGTACAACATTCGAAAATCCATCAACATCATCCACCACATCAACAAAAAGAAGAACAAAAAGCACATGATCATCTCCATAGATGCTGAAAAAGCAGTTGACAAAATTCAGCATCCATTCATGATTAAAACTCTCAACAAAATGGGTATAGACGGCAAGTACCTCAACATCATAAAGGCCATATATGACAAACCCACAGCCAACATCATACTTAACAGTGAGAAGCTCAAAGCTTTTCATCTAAGATCGGGAACAAGACAGGGATGCCCACTCTCTCCACTGTTATTCAACATAGTACTTGAGGTCCTAGCCACAGCAGTCAGACAAAACAGAAATACAAGACATCCAGATTGGTAAAGAAGTCAAATTGTCACTATTTGCAGATGACATGATATTGTACATAAAAAAACCCTAAAGACTCCACTCCAAAACTACTAGAACTAATATCTGAATTCAGCAAAGTTGCAGGATACAAAATTAACACACAGAAATCTGTTGCTTTCCTATACACTAATGATGAACTAACAGAAAGAGAAATCAGGAAAACAATTCCATTCACAGTTGCAACAAAAAGAATAAAATACCTAGGAATAAACCTAACCAAGGAAGTGAAAGACCTGTACTCTGAAAACTACAAAACACTCCTAAGACATATTAAAGAGGACACTAACAAATGGAAATTCATCCCATGCTCTTGGCTAGGAAGAATAAATATTGTCAAAATGGCTATACTACCTAAAGCAATCTACGGATTCAACGCAATCCCTACCAAAATACCAATAGCATTCTTCAATGAACTGGAACAAATAGTTCTAAAATTCATATGGAACCAGAAAAGACCCTGAATAGCCAAAGCAATCCTGAGAAGGAGGAATAAAACGGGGAATTACACCCCCCTGACTTCAAGCTCTACTACAAAGCCACAGTAATTAAGACAATTTGGTATTGGCACAAGAACAGACCCACAGACAAGTGGAACAGAATAGAAAATCCAAACATACACGGTCAATTAATATATGATAACAGAGCCTTGGATATAGAATGGGGAGATGACAACCTCTTCAGCAGCTGGTGTTGGCAAAACTGGACAGCTACATGTAAGCGAATGAAACTGGACTACTGTCTAACCCCATACACAAAGGTAAACTCAGAATGGATCAAAGACCTGAATGCAAGTCATGAAGCCATAAAACTCTTAGAAAAAAACATAGGCAAAAATCTCTTGGACATAAACATGAATGACTTCTTCATGAACATATCTCCTCGGGCAATGGAAACAAAAGCAAAAATGAACAAGTTGGGACTATATTAAGCTGAAAAGCTTCATCCTACAGTATGGGAGAATATATCCATAAATGACATTTCAGATAAGGGATTGACATCCAAAATATATAAAGAACTCACACACCTGAAGAAACAAAAAGCAAATAATCCAATTAAGAAATGGGAAGAGGACATGAATAGACACTTCTCTGAAGAAGAAATTCAGATGGCCAACAGGCACATGAAAAGATTCTCCACATCGCTGGTCATCAGAGAAATGCAGATTAAAACCACAATGAGATATCTCCTCACACCAGTGAGGATGGCCAACATCCAAAACACAAACAATAACAAATGTTGATGAGGATGTGAAGAAAGGGGAACCCTCCTACACTGATGGTGGGGATGCAAATTAGTTCAATCATTGTGGAAAGCAGTATGGAGGTTCCTCAAAAACCTCAAAATAGAAATACCATTTGACCCAGGAATTCCACTCCTAGGAATTTACCCTAAGAATGCAGCAGCCCAATTTGAAAAAGACAGATGCACCCCTATGTTTATCACAGCACTATTTACAATAGCCAAGATATGGAAGCAACCTAAGTGTCCATCAGCAGATGAATGGATAAAGAAGAGGTGGTACATATACACAATGGAATATTATTCAGCCATAAGAAGAAAACAAATCCTACCATTTGCAACAACATGGATGGTATTATGCTCAGTGATATAAGCCAAGCATAAAAAGACAAGTATCAAATGATTCCCCTCATCTGTGGAGCATCAGAGCAAAGAAAAAAACTGAAAGAACAAAATAGCAGCCAACTCACAGAACCAAAGAATGGACTAACAGTTACCAAAGGGAAAGGGACTGGGGAAGACAGGTGGGAAGGGAGGGACAAGGGGGGGAAAAGGG